>JAQFYB010000601.1:0-48764 GCA_034694085.1 Pogonognathellus longicornis
ACCCGAACCCAACCCTAACCCGATAGGGTTGGGCCAACCCTAGGGTTTCGGGTTGGGCTAGACGCTCTACTACCTACATACCTTATCATAAAATGCCGTGTATTGAAAGTAGTATCCATGCTAATTAGTCATGATAATTTTCTGTTTTGTAATCGGGATTGTATTGCAAGATAATATTAACCATCGAGTAACACGTTCTTGATAAATGGAACGTATAAAATATTATGCATTTTAGTAGTGCGTGCTGAGGGTCTGGTAAAACAAGTAGGGCGTTCTATTCCCATCCTCGAATTTTTTCAAGCCCACCAATTTTTAATAATATTGATAGATGAATAATTAATCGGTATGGAGATGCATAGGTCAACAGAAAACCAATTTTGTTTTGTAGAAGGTATAAAATATTTTATGTAGATACCTACGTGTTATTAGTTTTTGTTAAATATTTGTATACCAATCTGTACAAAATTTTGTTTTCCTTGTTGTGTAGCATTTATTTGTAAAATGTGGCAGTGGCAACTTCATGACTTAAATTTCCTATAATATTATGCTACGTTGTCAATTGCTGGAGAGATGGAAGTGAGGATTTGAGCAGGCCCAACAACGAAATGTAATATTATTACAAGGAAAAGGTTATCCTAGTCTAGGTAGGTCTGATAGTATTTGTATAACGAAAGGTTTATTGTATTCATGTGTGTGCAGCTACTTACTACAAGTTACAACAACTTTGGAAGAATACAAGTGGATACAAATTACTCCGAATGCCTTCACATGAACACATGTTGTTTTCTCTGGCTTTTGCTGTCGATACAAATGAGATTTCACCCTTATTATATCGAGAAGATGAAATCAATGTGTTCATGGATTGTAGTGTGCGTGTGTGTGTTTGTGTGTGTGGGGTGGACCGCCGCTTTGTTCCTATCCTACTATAAATCCAGTTTTATTAGGTTCAGGTAGAAATGGGTGAACCAAGTGAGATTTAACGATAATAATAATAATATGTGCATTTAAATACATAGCTACTGCATCAACCATAGCTTTATTTTTCTTTCTCACTCTGTGATTTAGACAACCTTGTCTGTGTTCATTTATTTTCAGCTCATAAATATTACCATGAATTAAATCAAATTTGTCTAATCCCGTCATGATTTATGAATTAGAAACGATAACCACTATAAGCAGTCAATAAATATATTCTTAATAGCATTAATTATTGCTCAATGCATTGCCTCTTTAGACAGTATGTAGTGCTAGTTGTTCTTTCTTGTTTAAATATCAAATTGTAGTGGTGTGAATATTATAGCCATATTTTATATTACTTTACATTAATAATATGCATAAACAAGGAAAACAGAGCTACCTAACCTACAAGATTAATTGTCAGATAACTTGTGGTGGTCTTCCACTTAAATCACCAATAACAGCCATCTGCAGCTGTTGCATATAATATGCACTCTCATTTCCATCATTAGATGCAACTTGCAATGTACTAAATTAAAAATCGACTATATTTTTATTAGCTCAGAATGAGTGCGTGCATACAAATTATTATAATTTACTATATTATAGTGCATAGTGGATCAGGTTGTATGCAAAAGGTTTCTTAAATTAACCGGTGTATTAGAAATTAACGGTAATGTTTTATTAAGTAGGGATCCAACGTTTTGAGTATATAAGTAATCCCATTTTTTAATTTGAGCTTATATTGTATTAATTTAAGATGCCTTTGATTACAGAGTCCAAAGTGGATTTGACTATACAGAAAAATTGATTGCATTTTTAATTCCGTGAATACAAGTTAATAATAATAATAGAAAATATATTATGTCAATTACATATAAATTGATCATCATTGTATTAGTGGTAATTTGTCACACACTTGTGGTAGCCAATAAATCTGAATACACAAAAAAAGTATAGTTCTATATTATGCATTATGTGTTTAAGTTGAAACTAACAATACTATAAGTAAAACGATTAAGAACTTGTGCTTTATTAGCAAAGGATTGTGAAAGCATGATATTTATTACAAATGCGGAGTATACTTATTACTACTTTTATGCTATTTCTTTGTTTATTGTTTGTGGGACAATGAGTTTTTATGTTGATCGTACTTTACTCTAATTACGATAGTCCTTTTATTTGTATTAAGTTTTTTATCCACACAATAGGTACTATATCTAATAGAATTTCCTGGTAATTTGCATAACAGGAACATGTTGAAGGCAGGAGAATCATTAATACTAAACATTAAGTTTCCTTTTTTTATTGAAATATGACAGTTGCAATAAATAAGCTTAAATTCTCATTTTCACTTGGTGCATCAAGGAGGAAAACAAGTATTGGTGTAGAAACGCATAATTTTTGACCGACTCCTGAATGCTCATAATTCCTGCTAATTACACCACTACTGGTCGCTGCTCAATTCCAGCAAAAACGATTTGAGAGTACTCCTGGCCAAATAAGTCTAGGTCTTAGCAAATGCTAATTGAGAAGCATTAGGTTGTAATCTGACGATTAATGAAATATGAGCCGAATTAATAGAAAAGAGCTGCTTTATACGTGGCAGAGTTTGAAATAATAAAATGACGTTCATTAATAGTAATATAATTATGAGTCTTTACGAATATAAATGTGGTATCTCAAGTGTGTGTCATAATATTTCCATGAGCCATGTTTGTAACAAGAAGCTGAGGAAAGTGAGGAGAAAAAATTGGAAAATATCAGGTAGTTAATGTAATATTCATGTCATTTTTTATCATTCATCTGTACAGGCGAAGAATTCAGAAGCATAAACAAGTACTTACACAAGTTGTACACAATATTTTAAATGCGTATGAATAATAAATATTAAGAAAGTCACGATGTCTATCATAGGAGCATTGAAACGGTGGTAGTATAAAGTTGGTGAGTATAGAGTTGAGAGTGTTTTGATCAATGGAAACATACTATAATATTATTCACCTTTGTTACACAAGATTTGCACAAACAACAAAAGCCAAGGAGTGTCTATACAGAAAAATGAGCTAAAACGCGTTGGTTGTTGGCCGGATGCTGAATGAAACTCACAAAAATGTATGTGTCACGAATGAGCATCAACTTGTACAACGAACAGAAATTACTCATCATTCAATGACCGTATATACACTGACAACATACACACAATATACCTACAGATACAATAATAAAATAATAATATTTATCCTTCAGGTAACTACATGCATAAAACATACCTAATACACACACATCAAATATTTATGACTCCTTACAAATTTCTATACAATAAAGTATAAAGTAGGTATGTTATTCAAAGAAACAATAAAATCCATTGGCATCCATCCTACTACATAATAAGATGAGTGACTATGAGTGGAGTGCAATATAACGAGTTGACATTAGGCAAAAAACTTATCTGTAATCATTTCACTTATTGTTAGGTGCAAGAAAAGAACAAATCATCAGTCAGGGCGTTAAAACATCACAAAGTTGAAAAAACTGTCGTAGAATGATTCGTTGGTTGAGAAAAGGGCAATGTAATAAATGGGAGAAAAGACACATACGTCAACTCAAGGGTGTTTCAATTCAGTCTGGTCAGTAATTTTTTCACTTATCATTTTCCTCAGCCCTGCTTTGCCTTTACATCGTCTGGGCTATTTAGCGACGGACAACAGAACAGACACACACAGGCAGAGTGTCTATATATCTATGTACGTGTGTTTGAGATTGCATTTTGAATTGGTGGTACAGAGTGGCATGGAAAGATGTTAGGACTCTGCCACGTACATGAATACATTACTACATGTAAAATTCTGAATCAGAATCTGTTGCTGCTACTTAATCCTCGTTATCTGTACATGCAACCATAACATACTTACATGCACACACACACAGTATTCATAAAAAGATAATCCCCACTTTCTGATCTCACTCTCCCACTTTTCTTTTGTTTAGCTGCAGGACTCTGAAGATTAATAAGAAAAAATCCTTGCCTATATACACCAAGACATATTATCAAACTCTAATAAACCTGAGAAACACAAACGTGCGTGCTTTTACAAGCAATACTCGTAGCTATACCAAATAACTAGCAATAAGTAGAAAAGGTGTAATACCTATCATGCTATAAACAATTTTCTAAAGAAGCGCTATGTACTTATACTTCTATCATGTAGGTGCACCTAGTGCATTCTTTATAGTTTCTAGTAAATACATAATATCCCTTAGATTTCCTTATACTATTACCATGTACACTCTTTCATACAGCAACTAGTAGTTATATTCTACTATTATCTGCCTATCTGTTAAAACTTGTGCTGGACATACGTACCAAGCTAAACATTTATTCTCTCTGTGTGTGTGTGTTCATCTTTTGATTGTAGCATTGTGCCGGAGTGGTAATATTATTATTGCTATTCTATTGAGCCACACAGAAACTGGGAGTTTGTGTTTGTGCCTCATTGTACATACAACACTCACATTTTATAACTAACTCGGGCTTGCTTGCTTTTATTGAAACTTGAACTGATGCACTTCTACTGTACTAACTAAGTATATAGGTAATATATAGGTAACTATACTTCTATGCTATACACAATGTCTTGACTTGTACTACTGAACTGACTTGATGTCTGAGCTGAACTCATCCTGTGGTTCCACACTACAGAAGATACTTAGTAAGTGAATGTTGTATGATGGTGTTCTAACTTACAGCCAAAGACAATACATTAAGATTCGACTACACCCCATCACACAAACAAGCCAACTCGTTGTCTGATGTGTGATAATAGTACGTAGGTCTACATTACATGACTTCTCTCTAATTTCATATCTCATAAGTAAGTACACTAAAAAATACTCTTCAGGCCTTGTACAAAACAAAAAACATTTTGACAATTATTTCCCCTCAATGAAAAAGATTAGAGCTTCGAAATTGTTTAGATGCAACCACTATGTTATACCACGTTGTAAATAATACTAATGGAAAAGCACTGCATTATATTGTAGCACTATGAAATGGAAGCATAGTTTACATAAGAATCATTTCTCACAATTTTTGTGTATAGTGCATGAATCATTTTTATTGTGTATATACCAAGGTATCTAATATTACTATATGTATTGTAACTGTGTACTACCGGGTGTCTCACACATTGCTTGCGCCATTTAATACATGGGTAGTCTGATAATACGTGGGTTTGCCTGATGAAATTTGAAATTCGCTGGCCTCGCGAGACCAGCGAATTTCAAATTTCATCAGGCAAAACAAAGCGAAAGGACTAGCCCCATGTATTAAATAGAGTAAGTAATGAATGAGACACCCTGTATTATTACATATCGGTATATGAATCGGTATAGAGTTACAGGAGTATATTATTATAATATATTAGTGTGATACTTTCTTGTTAGCAGTAAAATTGAAGTGGAGCTAATATATGATGATTATTATGAGTGTGATTATTACACAAGTATTTAGTTTATAGCTTGTAAATTCTCTAGGGATAAATACGGTGTTTACTTATTATTGTTGTGTTTGCCAGTTATTGTGCATAATGTGGCATGAGTAATGAAGGCTTTGTATAATGTGTGATTGTGTTGCGTAGCACCAATAATATGCTACAATAAATGTGTGAGTCAGTTTGTAGGATGTTTGAGAATGTTCTGTGGCTGCAAAGTGAAAAAAGTTTAAGATTGGATCAAAAACATGTTTAGCATTTACTGGAGAGAATGAAATTTATGAAATAGAGGGAGACCGTGATTGTAGCGTGTCTATGTAGTTTTTGTACAGTTTGTGTGAGGTAATGCAGTGGTTGGTAGTTAGTATTAATAATATTGGAATTGTGTGAGAGTGTTAGAAAGTGAAGTTTAGTTTAAGTGTGTGGAGTGTGTGTTGGATGATTATTATAGAGGAGTGTGTTGTTGTATGTATGTAAGGATTTAAGACAAAGAGATGAGAAATTGAAGGAATGGCGGTGGCTGGTGTGTGATGCGGTGGCTGGCATGACATAACAACATGAGATTTTGCTAACGATGAACAAAAGTCAAATTCAAGGGCGTCTCTCATTAATTTATTATGAAGGCTAGCGAGCTCTTTCTCTCAATTCCTCACATCTTTTCATCTTCAACATTCCTCCATCAAATTTTACACCAAATTTCCTTTTCAAGTTTTTACCTATAATTTTATTCGCGTAGTTGATATGTTTTTCCATGTGCCACCAATCAAACAAAGTTTTACCATGTAATAATAATGATTCTTGGCCAAGAGAGTCTTCTTAAGACGTGGTGCTAAAATCCAATCAAAAACTACTGTCGGAACAACTTGCAATTAGTGATCATTTGTACCAGGATCAAATTCAAGGAAAATTATTCACTTTCATGCTCACATGCTGCCATCAACAAACCATCAGACCACTCTATACTTCATACGCTATAAACTCCTCCTTAGCTCTTTACATTATAGTCGCATTATACTTAGTTGTACCTATACCCAGTTTCCACATACAAGTTATTACAGTGCCATGACATTATATATAATAGTTGCATTGTATTTACCTATATCTGTAGAGCTATAAATTTACTTACACATTTCTTATACTTTAAGACTTGCATTGAATAAACGAATATATTTTTATGTGTAATATTTCTTGGTTATACCCCATTTACTATTTTGTTTATCCCATTGTAGCTTTTAGTGTGTGTGCAAAAGAAAAGTCAATGCCAAAGATTATAAAACTTTTGTATACATTATGGTAATGCATAGCATTATATTATTAAATAGTAGTATTGCATTAGTAATAAAATAAATATTGTGCGAGTGTATATTGTTTTGTAGAGTCTGAAGAACAAAACGATATTGTTAGTGGTGTTTGAAAGCTTTTAGTTAGTGCATTTGCTTCTTGAGTGTTAAGAGCTGGAAAAGTTGTCAAGAGTTCAGTAATGTCGTCCTTCGTGTCGCCTCGCCCACTTGCATTAGTTGAGCTCTTGGTGATAAGCCACAAAGAACTTTGGCACGATGTTTGCTCTACTGCTAAAGTTTCTAAGTGGATTTCCCGTTGGATTATCCAAGTCTCGTCCTATTAATTTCATTCTGTGATAATTACTCAAAGTTGCATTTCCACTGATTCCCTTCATAATTTCTCAAGTATCACTTTGATTTATGGAAATATTTACATTTTCTGTGAGCAATCCCAACCAACAGCTATCCCTCTTCAAAATCTACACAGTCACCAGCAAATCTCTTATAATCAATTTAAATTAAACTAATAATTTTCACAAAAGCAGATGTAGATACTTAATATATTTCATACAATAAGGAGTTTTCACCCACTATTTAATATTTAGCTCCACTTTTAACTAACTTCATTTCAACTTCCTTTCTATAATTAGAACATGCCCACAGTTTATTATTATCATATTTAAAGCTTTGAGGGTGTTAGATTTAATTAACACTTAAAAAACCGTAAGAAAGCTTATTGCAAATACCGTATTAAATAATATTCTTTTTATATATCTATAAAACATTTACATGTATTAAAAGCATACTCCGGTTCTCTAAGTCTTGTAGACGTATACATTTGTTAAAACCGCGATACCGTAGATATACATAGGTTGGTACACTATTATATTATACACACATATATATTATAGTAAAAATTATGTAGTTGGTATGAACATTGTTGTTAACATAGAGTGCAGAAGGGACAAAAATAATGTACAAGAAAGTTAATTTATGGCGTTGTATTGGAGAAGTATCGTGTGTGTTATGGAGTGGATTCAATTAATTGCATGGAATGGAATTGTAGTGAAGTAAGTGAAGTGGAGTGAATTGATGTGTCGCGTAGGGCAAGATGATTGATCGGCCATTAATTGGATTCGTCTAGGGGTTGACCGGATCCTACTATTATTCTCATTTTCTTAGATCAGTCGTAAATTTCCCTTCCATGTTATCACAGTACGTGGAAACACGAACTGAGTGAGTGAGAACTCACACTGTGATCTCCTCTTCACACTTCAGTCTGCCATAATGTGTCAACCTATAGCAATGCTAGCCAAAACACTGCCACATGCAATATACCTTAATAACGTCTACCCTTACTGACACTACGTACATATTTTTATAGTCACTATTGTGTGCATTACTCCTACACACGAACACTTTGTTAACTTAGAAATTCAATTAACTGCTCCAGCTAATAATTCAACAATGAAAAAGAAGCACAGACTATGTATACCCCCAAATAAATTGTCAAATGAAATTATCACAAGAGTCTGGCCACAAAAATTTGTCATCAAAGAGTTTGCATTTTTTTGTGAAAATGCAATGTCGAATTTGTTGTTAATGCATTACAGTGCACTTTTTGCAACGTATGCGCTATTTTTTGTGTTGTATGACTGTGTCATTCTTTTTGTGTATTTTTCGCCACTCAATGGGTTTCTATAGAAGAAGTCGGATGCATATAGGCATTGTGGGTGTTGCAATGCATATGATGGGTTACTTTATATATTTCTCATGTCCTGCACGATGCACTCAACATTATCCGAATCACAATAAAAACATGATTGCATTAAGACTCATTCCGCATTCGTAATGTTAGAAATTACTGCTAAAACTAATCTTGTATAAGTACATAATGTTCTTTTCTTAGTATTACATATAATATGAGACATTTTATTTTCTTTATCATACTTTGTTTCTTGTTTTAACTGCTTGTTTGTTACTGGCGTACTTTACGAAGAAAAAGAACAAAGATTAAACAACTTTGATTGATTGGAATACTTTTCAAATATATTATGCAAAAGCAGCATCTACACAGTGCACTTATCTCGTATGTAGGTAGCCCCGTATTTTTTGTGGCTACTTCAGTCTCCCGAGTTTTCTCTAACTTTTACTTCGCCAAGTAGTTTGAGTGGGTAAATGTATCTGTACTTGCTCTAAGAATTTCTAAGTACCTACCTACTCGGCCACATCATACAAACTGTTGTGTACATGTACAACTTGCAGTTACACAGGAATATGCATGGGTAGTATGGTGTGGGTACGAATGTATGTGTAGAGTGGAAGTAATACAGTAGTGTAGCACCTTGCCTTGGTTGGTTTATATTATGAACTTGACACAAATTGTGAAGTGAGGGAAACTGCACTAGGGAGACGTGAAGGAACGAAGGCCCTACCATCCATCCATTCATCCATGGGAAAATTCTGCTGAGAATTTCTAACGTACACACACGTACAAGATTCACTCAGATCTGCTACAGATTGAATTCCGCTACCCCTTTCTTTCTCTGTCTCTCTTTCTCAGCAGTCTAATGTATTCTCTCCACGTTTTGCCTCTTTTCGCCTTAACTTCCATTATAAATCCATGGTCAAAGTTCTCAGAGCCAAGCAGCTCGGATACAATAAAAAATATATAAGCAAAATAATTCTCCTCTTGTACATACGCTTTTACTCAGCATAGCCTTCGCAATATTATGCCCACGCATTTATACACAAAACACTTATACACTGAGATTTCAACTATTCTGCTGTGTAAGTAGTGCATGCACATACAAATAGAATACGATATGTACGCTACGCATACAACAAAAAAGTCTGCACAGCATTCTACACCCAACCAATATTATTCCATTCACACAGCAAAAATATTATTCCGAATATCAGAACCAACTTGTATTTGTTGTATGCCATTGTTCATACTAAAAGTAAGTAACAAATAACAAACTGCACAATTGCGAGCATAAAAATCAGCCTACACTTTTAAAATACGAGTTTTACGCTCAATTCAAAGATTCATTCATGCTTTCCTGTACACCTCTCGTTAAAAAAGTTTTGTACATCCTTTCCTATTTACACTACACAAAGAAATCCTATACAAAAGTACATATAGCTAATAATAATATTTTTAAATAAGCAACGCAGATTGAATATGCCCATACTTACTGGAAACGTTGCTAACAGAATAAAGTTTTTTGTCACGTAGCTTTGCAGTGTATAAAGTCTGGTTTGACTCTGAAATAAGTTTACAGTGAATTGAATCTATTTTCAAGCCTCCTTCGGGTGGTATGGTGGTGTGGTGGTTTGATTTCGTGTCTCGTCATCGTTAGACACTAGACAGACAGTAAAAGAAGGCTAAGAGATCCTTATGATCCTTTCAAGACTCTACGTACGCTGCACACGGGTAACATCATATATGTATGCACCTAACTGCCATGCTCACCTTTTATATCGTAATAACTACTTTCTTACTATGAAATGCTCAATTTACATGTATTATTACTACTATTACTATTACTACGTACAAGAGCATTTTTAGCATGAGGATGATACATAGCGTATGTGTATAAGGAGAGATAGTGTATTTAGTTGGTAGGTAATCCATTCGTTAAAAATGGAGAGTGCACTGGAGAGTGTGTCTACTTGTAGTAGAAGGAAGTGTGGTGGTGGTGGCATTGGTGGGATCTTCGGAAAAAGCTTTAGATTTCAAGTGGAGCGTAGTAGGGAATCTAATGTAACTCACGATTCACGATCACATGTTATTAACTGATAGCATTATGGATCTTATGCTCCTGGCTTGACTGACTGTGGGACTTGGGTTGGGATTGGGGCGATTTTGTGGGACTCTCTGGTCTGTGTACATCTCGATGCCCTTTCTCCTCCACTCTCTGTCCATATGACTCTTGTATGTGTAATGCATTACATACGTGTACTACGTACACTTCTAGTATTACTGGGAGTAAGTATTACATTATTATGTCTATGTAGTACTTTGAGCCTCATCCTCTGCCCTGACTCTGACTCATCTCCAGATCCACATTCGCATTCAGTCAGGGGCAACCTTCACACTTCAATAAAACTCAAGTACATGGCCTGCTAAGTATACTAACCATCCTGATATGATTTTACTACGAGTCGTATTATCTCTGTAGTTTTTCTCAGTTAAGCCTTATTGCTTATTTTCTCCTTTCTTCTTCTCCTGCCTATCCAAAGCTACTTTTATCTCGTCCATTATACGTTCTCGCTCTATACCACGAGCATTTCTCGTCTGTCTGTCTGTAGCTATAGCCATGCAATTCGTACAAGAAAACGAGTGTTGTATTCTTCTAGTTTAGTTTTTGGTGAGTGAGTCTTGAAGTGTAAATTTGCCACGTTGGGTTACTACCAAACGGCACTGCTATATCTAAGGACGTTCAATCGCATCAGGAGATCAAGATCAAACTACACCAGACGATTGTATTAGGCTGAACATGTACGACATGGGAAAGAAGCTGAGATACAGTACTACAGATAAATACCATGTTATATTAGTGTATATGACATCGGGGTGCTTTAGAGTTTACTACATGCATGTAGGTATAGATAGGGATAGTAGGAGTTGTGCACAAGTGAGGTATCGGATATATTATTATGATGTTGTAGTAATAGGGGTGCATTGCATGAGCACTGTAAATAGTATGACTTTAGTGTGTGTGAAGCTTTATTGCTTTGAAACCTTTGCTTTAGCACAGACGTTAGAGTTGAACTCATCTTATTGAAAATATAGGATTTGTATGAATTGAGAATAAAAAGGAATTTTTCGGTTCTTCTCCGTTCAATCGAGATACGACAAGGGGGGTCAGCTATTCAAGCTTTATTCATCTTTTCCTCACGTCAGTTATTTTGCTGAATCCAAATCTACACTTGTGCTTGTGCCATTGCCTTGTTGTTGTTCGACTACCTTTATAATACATTATAGTTTAGGTACTCGTGATGACACACACATAAACCTCTGCCTTCCCCACACTTGCACTCCACGTTTACATAGAGCCACTCTTCACCAACACTGAGCCTGAATTTCCACGACTTGATACTCAAGAGACTCAATCTAGACACTATGTTCGTTTGTACTCATTTTATTTTCGAGTAGTATCCATCATAAATATTATATGCTTGTCGGATTTCCACTCATCCACTTCTCAGAATCCAAACCAACGCATCTGGAAGGGCACCTTGAGTCATGATTTACTCTAACACAATTTCTTCTACACTTTTTGCAATATTTGACTACATGTTAGTGCAAAAACTAATAGTCAGTGTGATGAGTAAAAGTATTGGATATTGTGGAGAGGTCCTGTTATTCTATTGCTTACTTTTTGTGTATCTTGTGTAGCGAATAAAATACTATCCTACATAGCACAATTGAATCATCCCATCGCCTAAATATGTTGTAGTCATGATATACGTATGATAGCATTTTCCTGCAAAGTGGGAAGAAGCTTGTTGAATATTTTAAAGTAAAAAATAGACTTAGGGAGTACGCAATTTTTGGGTACAAATCGAATAAAAATCATCAAACATCATGTGCGAAATGGAAATTTTCTACTTGCATGCCTACACATGTAAATATTGTGTTGCCACAAATACAGATAGAATGAAATTTACCTAGACAAATTCTGAGTAAGTTGTGGAGCGTGTATACTAGCGAGGCAAATCTGACCAGAACTTCATTGATTTTGGCTGCGGGTGCCAATTCGGTTTGTGTATATGATGAAGTAAGGAAATAACCATGAAAAGTCAAGAGACATTTTCTATCCAAATGTGTTGCTTATGAAGACCCAAGGCACACAGCGCACTACACACAACGCTATGTATATAATCCAATATAATGTTCTTACGTGTTTCATATAGGTAGGTAAGAATAATTCTTGTACTATACAGCAGTACACTTGGAGTGAGTTATAATGTGATAGTGATTTTTTGGAAGAAACTACATATATCATCACTATACGAAAAAGGGGCATTTACCATTACACGCACTCTTATTTATTTTACATGCACCACTGATATTAAAGTGGTTTTAGAAATAGGAAGGATGGAAATACGGAGAACTCTTAGATTCTACGAAATAAGGCGACTGACTTGGACTATGTACCTAGTATTCCTACTGGAGAGCTACGTTCAATTGACTTGGCTGACTTTCCTGAGTTGACAATTTTCCCCCATCATGTCATGTCACGGGTCACAATACTGCACTCGTCGACGTCTCTCGTTTCATCTGATCAATAGTATTAGTCCGTCCTTCTCCACTCGTCTCATCAAACCGCATACAGATTTGATTCTCTCTCCACGATTTCACTGCGAAGAAAGAGAAAGTTAGATTCTTTCCCAAATAACCCAAATGTACGCACACAGATGTTGACGAATATATCCTTTTTCCATGTCCAGCTCAGTCAGAGAGACAGACCGTCGTGCAAACTCCAGACTGTAGAAATAAACCGAAATCTGGTTACGGAATATTACTTAGCAGAGCTCCGACACAAATTCCCGCACCCCATTTACCCTTAGGCCGGGCTTTAATTTTCCCTGTGAAGTAAATACCCTTATTTTTCTTGCTGTCCACGCACTCCTACATAATCTACAAAAATACCTTTCACTCTTCCCTACTGGTCTATAGTAGTATTCATACCTAAGGCAAAAACCAAATTATTTTACCACTAACTAACAATAAGAGCGCTGCAGTCACCGAAAAGACATATTTCAGTTATTAAATCATTACTTGCTGATTTGAATTGAAGTCATGTCTGTGAGAGAGTCATTTCATCGCAGTATAAAATGAATAAATTCTCAATGATATTTCTCGTTGGTTTTGTGTGGAATTAGGCTCAACTGGGATTTAAATGGAATATCAACAAGAATTTCTACTGACATGTAAACAAGACGAAAATGAAATTTGTCTAGAGTGCTGTACCTAACCTAGGTACTCACAAAAGCAGATCTACAAATTGAGCTTGCTACATTTGTTAACGTATCTGAGTCGTGTATAATTATTGAGTCTATAACTTATACAGCATAGGCACTTTGTAGTCGTCATAATATCAAATGTATTGATCTTACCTTATTGCTTACAAAGGCAATTTGATAGTTGGGATGCGAGTATCTTGTGTGTTGTGTTTTGAGCTTGATGTCTGTTTAATTAGATATCCCACACCACTAGTATCTCCCATTTGACTGCCAACATTGATTTTCACTCAACTTTTGTTGGTTTAGTTTTATTATGCATGGCTATGTGTGGTCGTATACGGTCGTAGTGTGACTCCACGGCGGTTGCAGACATAATCTGCCCGTAGTAGACTGCTGAGCTATGTTGAGATGAGCTGAGATGCGATCTGATATAATGTGACGAACGGGATTTACAATTACCATTTAATACTGGGCACGAGACATCCAGCTTGGAAATATTTAAAGCCTCCCTCAAACACAATGACATTGCTACCGGCTTTATCCCACGCTTTCCTTTCACTATCACCACTTCTTCTTTTATTTAACATGTATTTATTTCAACGAATTTCCTATAATGCTGTTTTTTTGCGCTACATTGTGAATGCACGTTATACCTATTTACAAAATACAATTTCCAAAAAAATCGCAATTTATAACATCAAAGGCATTATAATATAATATGAGCCTAGCAATATTATGTGCAATCAAAAATGTCGTAAATATGAACGGCGTCGGCCGACCCTTAAAGTGAAGAAAATTGATGACAGCATTTCTTTTCAAAAATTTTATTACAAAAGTTTCAATGTGCACAATAGCTCTTGAGAATTTAAAAAATAAACCATTTTTCCTTCTAGTACGTGCATGGTAGGAACTCATTCAGTTTTTGTAGCTTGGGTGGTATAAAATTTTCAGCAGTTCATAAATTATTATAAGTAGTTGTACTACAGTTTCTATTCTATGCTTCTCGCAACAAACTGTGAGGAATATTTGCATTTCTTTTTAAAAAAACACCATAAAATGACATGTTATGTACCTATACATTTTTGTGTAGTAGAAGTCTTTCAGAGACACACCCTCTCTTTTTACTTAAACATTAATCAATCTTTGTTATTCTACAAAAAAGTCTTATTGAATTGCTAATGACCACTGTCAATGTTAAAAAGGGTAGACAATTGAGAGTTTTAGATTTCATGATGTCTTATATAGCCCATAATATATTTGTCTGCGCGTTTGCAACTCGATTAGTAAAAATACAGCTAAGGAGATGATACTGTATTGTATTGTATAGTCAATTTATTCAAATGTCATTATATCTCAGTACATAAGTACTATATAGTACTATGGTACCTACAGAGTGTGATTGAGGGAATCTTTCATTTATAGCCATCAAAATTGACTTCGTTTAAATGCTTTTGCTTTAAGTGCTCCCAAATGCCACAAAATTGATTATTTTGCTTAAAACACTCAAATTTTAAAAAATCTTGGTTTGCTTCAAATCCTTGCAATTGTCACATAACTCATTATTTGCGTCTAAGACTCCTGTAAATATAAATAAATTATCTTTCTTAAGTGATATGGTGCACATTCTTATGATAGGCAACCTCGTGAGGTCTTTGTTGGTTTCTAGGTTTGCTATATATACGTTTTATTTAGAAATATTTAGGTATAAGTGACTCGCGTAAAGAATGTCAAAGTCCATGGTGACACAATATTTAATCATTGGAGTGTAAAGACCCACCCTTGTGAAATCATCAAAAACTCTTTGTACTCAAAGTCGGTGATGTGCTAAGTTTTCTATTTTATAGAAGAGTGTCTAATGTTCAATGATTGATTGAGTGTGTGATTGGATAAGTCACTTCGGCTTCACAGTAAGGGTCTCAAAGGATTATGTCGTTTCTCTCACGTATCTCGTGCAATACTCTCAAAGAAACGGTTCCAACAACGTCTTACTGCTTTATCTAGCAATCTTTAAAGTATTAAGTGAGGAGGTTGACCTTTTGTGAATGGTACGAGTCACATAACGAATAAAGTATTCCTCTGAGCTCTGTATAATATTGTGTACACTGGCTTAACCCCCTTCATGCTATTTAATGTGGTTAAATTAATGACTTCTGAGTTTCATTCTGAATTCATTAAACAAATTCGCGTACCTATTTGATGTCTAACTAATAAAATACAACTTCCATTCAACATTATAAACCTAACCGCATGCTTATGAACACAAACCTAAACCCACGGTTTCCTTCATACATTTCTCACAGAACTATAGCCTTATTAAAGCATTGGCTTTCATTTTGTATTTCTTAGACATAATATAGGTGGATTTCAATTGTATAGATATAATACTACTAATATTGGTATCATAGTGTTGTATAAGTCCTATAGACTTTGACATGTATAATAATCCAGCATAAAATATGACAATAAAATATTATAATTACTCAGGGAGATAAGTTATACTTTGCTTTAACTATTAGACTGTATTGTTAATAGTGAATGAAAATCTTTCATGCAACTGTGAATGGAAACTAATAAAATTTATATGCAAAATAAAGCAAGTTGATAAAAATCTGATTTAATATTGGAAGTATTATAATAAATTAGGTAGGTGTTTATAATAATTCATACAAAAATTGCTAATAAATGTTTTGGTTAGTTTATACATACTTTAAATAGTTTAGTGTGTTTTACATAGAAGGACAAGTTGTAGGTTGAAATCGAGATAAACATATCTAATTGTGAAGATCGCGGCTTTGAAGGTAATGGCGACATAGAGGAAGAATAAAAAAGGGATTGGTGGGCTGAAGTGGTTACATACATTTGTATATACCTGGAGAAGCATTATTAGTAGGTCTGTTTGTAGTGTGTGTGTAGAGCTGTAAATGGAAAGAGACGAAAGCTGTGCGGAGCAGATTGAGATGATCTGCAAAGTAAACGACAGAGATAGTTGGTGAGTGGTTGGCTAAGATAAATTTCTGATGACAGATGCGACATTTCAATGCTTTGGATGAAATGAAGATTCCTCTTGTCATCATGATGTTCAAGTGCAACCAGCGTATGTAATCATATCGTTCGGATCAGATGCACACAAATGGAAAGCCAAGAAACGAAAGTTACGAAGGCCTTGTAAAATTCATATATGACAAGCAAAGTTTACATATGCCGGATTTAAACACAAGACAAAACTCGACTCTGCTAACGAATGTTTTGTACACTGCACAGCACAACATTTTATGTATGTGAGTAAGTCCCTTAGTTCATTTCATTTCCCATAGCCTTTTCACGTGCACCAGGTCCTACGCCGAATGCATGTATACAAGTGTTTTACAAAAGCATAATACGCAGAGTAAAGGCACAGCTTAATATTTCGATGGTTGCTAGACTTTAGTGAGATAATAATAATATTTTATAACGTCTACTTGAGATGTGACATGAGTGTAGTAGGTGCTTATGATAATCCTGAAAAGAAAGTCATGTCATAATAATGTGCTCTACAGCTAAAATTCTGTCTGGGACTGATTCGTTTCATCTTTTCGTGTAATATTATTGGTACACAACAACCTACATAGGACATTCACTGGGAAAGTATGATGTATGGTGCACAGACACAGCCCATGCATACCAAAATGCATGAAACAATTTTGTAGAGAGAGAGAGAGAGAGAGAGAATCTTGTTTCTCAGTTTCAGAACACACTTGTAAAAGTTGACTTCATGCATAAATGCATAATCTATTGTAAATATGTCGTGTCATCGGAATACATACAAATTCATACGCACACAGTAACTACACTACACGATCACTGTCATCCATTTTCTATATTTACTGCACACTTTTTTAAAGAGTCTTTCTTTACGTGAACTACATACACTACACATTATATTAATACTAATAGCCGTATACCATAATGTACTATCTGTTTTTTACTCAGATTTTATAGGTGCTACAACTGCAAATAGGATTCTGCATAATATAATATGTACTCCGTATGTAGAGTGTGCATGTATGTTTGTTATATGCGCTACTATGTTGTTGTTGTCTTCTTCAAGGAAAAAAGCCAAGACGGTTTACTAAAACTCGGCATTTTTTCTCAATTTTTTAGTCTGTCTCAGTATTACGTGTATAAGTAGTACAAAGCAGGAAATAATATAATTTTACACGGCAAGGAAACTGTGTATACTACTACTACAAACATTGTTAACCAAGTTTTCCTACTATAATTATATTTTTCTACCACTCTGCATTTTTAGTCCATATTTGCAAGTATATTGCAAAAATGTAACTTTGCAAAAAAGTTATTATTCTAAGTTTCATAATATAATATTCATCCGTAGTGTCATGTCAAATTTCGCGATTCTTATTCAGAATTTTAGATAGAAGACTTACTAATATCCACATATGTATATCATGTCACACAGCTGCAAGCTGGAGTAGAAGTCATCCAAGTAAAACTTTCCTTTAGAAATGAAAAAGTTAATATATTAAGCAGAAGTGAGATTACAAGCATGTGAGTTACCAAACACGATGTTTTCATTTTGTTTTAATGCTAGAGCATCTATGTAATAATGTGTAGGTAGCAAGACTGATATTTAAATTCATGAAGGTACACACACATTGTGTATGTACAGCAACCTAGAAGAGTGAACGTAGATAAAAGCTGAATGCATACTTGTACATAGTACACACACATAATATTACAGTTACTTAAGCACATGGAGTATTTGAAAAGATAGGGGATGAGCATACATCAACTTTTACTTCCACTCTGCTGTTGACTGTCAAGACAGATCAAGGCACATAATCAATATTACATGATGAGGTGGAGATTTTAAACTGTTGACAAGATTTTATCAATTTACCTCAACTCAATTCATCTTTTGATCACCACATCAATGAGACACGGCCTCAGAGATCCAGTCACAGAACACACACTAAAAAGCAACCTCATTCAACAGTCATCTCACATTATGACTCGCATATTCTGACTGTGCGTAACTATCATCTTATACCTTTTACATTTGTTCAAGCCATTCTTTCTGTCTCCCAATCCATTCAAATTACATTTAGTAGACATAACCCATGTAATGTCCTACATTGTCAATCGTATTTTTCTACTATTACACAGCAATTCAATCTAGCAGTATTTTATGAGTAGTTTTTTCCATCCCTCCCACGTCCATGTGATTTTTCAACCCTCTTTGAATACAATCATGCAATGATATGTATGTATAACTATTTATTATGCTTGCAGATAATTTATTCCAACTGAGAGCCTTTATTCAAATCGTCACTATATTATATGCTTCTTCTATAGAAGAAACATTTACTGCTTTTACGCTTTTGTGTAACATTATTACACAAAAGCAAAACTTACCTATCATTTGTAGTTTATCCATTACAGTGTTTTTTACTAACTACTATTTTTAGTACTCTGTAAACACTTTTTGAAAATTCAAATGTGTGAAACAGAGATTAAAGTGGTTCACGTAACACACCATAATATAATCATGTATATATTTTATGCACAAGAAAATTATTAGCTATAACTACACAATAATAATAAACAGGTTTATTTTTGATCAGAAGAATGCTGTATATTATACTTACAACACATTTCAACTATGAATCCACTAAATAAGTCAAATAATTTGTATCTACTTTTAGGCTTTGTTAAGTAGTATGACAAAGGGGATTGATATGTAATTAGAAAACGTAAAGTTAAGCACTGATTTTGAAACTTGACTTTTTCTTCATATTTTAAGAGTCATTCAGTGTTACTAATATGCCGTTGCATTATTTCTATTGCTTATAATAAAAAAATTCTTAATACCTGAAAAAGTAAAGAAATGAAGATGAGAGATAGTGGAGGATCATTATCATACTATCAAACAAGCACATAGCTACTGAAGTATCTTTTATTTGAATCCATGGAAGGGACGAAACATCTTCAGTATCTTTTTACGTTTGATGTGCATTTCTATTTTGGAGAGAGACTGCATTGATAAATACGAAAATAAAAGTACAAAAATATAGTAAATTCGTGGTTGGAAAGTTTGGTAGTCAACTCGGATCTCCGTCACATGTTCTGTATTATGTTTCTAGCATAAATATGCATTTTTTTCTGAGAAAAAAGGGGAAATACATCAAAAAGATCTCTGCGAATTAGGCTGGATGAGATGAATATTCAGAAGCCGTAGCCGAGCCAAATAATTCCTTTCAAAAGTTGAATTCTGTGTTTGGAGCGACAAGGACTGCTCTCTTATTCCCTTTAACTCATAATGTTATGCTGCTAATGTTTCCCACAGAGTAGCTTTCCTTTCGGTAAAAATAATATCATTCGACATTAGCATTAAAATATTCACCTAAATCACAAAACTACGAGAGAATGGATGCACTACTCTTTGAATTCACAGAATTCTGTTTATACACTAAAACGCAGAATCTTGATTAATAAATATAATATCCATAGCATACCATATCCCATCCATCCAAAATATACACCACTGCTTAATTCAAACCATAGCAACTACGTCATATATCCACCTCTTCATTTCTCCAATATATTTTTGAAACTACTACATCCACATACATTTCATATAAACGTATCTGCACACACATAGACAATAGGAACTGCGTACACAACATTATCAACGTATCATCCTATTATATGTATTTAGCAAGGTCAATAGTAGGATTTGTACCACAACCTTACTATAAAACCATGGTACTAACTGATATTACACGTATGAACCTTTTAGCTATTTCTTTCAGTTTCGCTTATCTTATAAAGTACCTACCTTTTGTCTGAAACTGCCTATATAGTATTGGCGAAACCAATATTCACACACATAGTGTAGATAACACTATCCTACAAAGCAATACAAACACATACTTATAAACAGTAGCGTGGATCATATATAGGTAATATTTTATTATTATAGAATTTCCTGAAGTATATAATTCGTATAGTATTTACATATAGAACGTGTGTAGCACTGCTGCTGCTGTGCCCTATGTTATTGTTATTTTTTGTTCCCTCGTGATAAATGACCACGTCTCGCAAATTTGCTGTCAGTTTCACCACCCTTACTAAACTTTCCTAAGGGGTGTTTTATACACAGCCGGCCGCAGACTCCTATCCTAAGACTAATGTACATATTGTTCTACAGATATAACCGATTTATATCTCTACCTTCTTCCACCACTTCACTACTACATGTATTTATTTACGTTGCATATAACCTAAGAGCTACAGAACTGTCTGCATAGCTGCTACACAGCGCTCCTACGAGTATTTGTTAGCAATGGATGTACAATTCCAATATTATATCTTCTTTCGCATGTAAAGTTTGTATCTGTATCTAGTACCGACTATTATACATATATTTCAATGTACCTCTGCTTATGTGTGTGTGTGTGGCGATATGGTGGAAATTGTAGCATAGAAAACTATTCCAGGTTCAATATCTGTATAGTTTTCCATGTGTAGTGTAACGGTAACGCTAATTCTATTTAGTAGCATTACTTAGTGTGTACTTGTTGGGTACTTTCAGAAACTATTTAAAGATGTATTATTTTAACAGGAACAAGTAGTGAATGCAGTAGCTTTGGAGTATAAGTACACGCAATACATTATGCATTGACTGTTCCATATAAGCTTGTAAAAGCAAAATGTTAAGGGCATTGGAATACTTTGTAATTTTGACAAGAGCAATAAAAACTATAGAAGTCACGATGTCATGTACAGATATAAATATAATGTGTAGGAATATATTTATTTATGTATGATACTTGAGAGACTATTTATAAACAGCATTTCTGGTAGTGGGAAAGCGGCTCGTGTAATTTAGACAAAGTAAAAGTAAAACAGAGAGACTTGAATTGGGATACCCTTATGCTACGTGAGTGTTATCTTTAAGAAGAAACTCATTACTCATCCTCTTCTTCTTGTTCTACGTCACCATGTAAAGCAACCAGGGAATATTTACAACATTAACGCTATGTACCAACATTCATGAATTTATTTCTACAAGATCTGTTTCCAGTTTTACTGTCTCATGTGTATTACAGCTAGTACTACAGTGACCTTTACACCTTTCGATTTAACTATCAAAGCGCTGTCTGTATTTCAATTACAACCAATATTTAAGTGTGTACACCTTCGTTAATGCGGTTTACACAAATAGAATTATCATCGGCTTTAATTTACTTGTGTGTAACAATTTATTATTATTAGATACATATATAAGGAATAAACATGACATGGTGTGTTTGTGCCCGATTGATGAACTAAAAATGAAAAAAGCACAATGTGCAATAACTTACCTAAATATATACTACCACAATGAGAAGTCGCTGCAAAAATGTTATGGATACATGCTTAGAAATAGTCGGCGAACTGAATGTACATGGATGAGTCAGAAATGAGGTGACTATTATTTATACCTTTGCAATTCACCTTAACACTTAAGTTTGGTTTATTGCGTACTTGTGGTACACCCTGACACAGGAAATACATTGTATCAATACAATAACATCATATGTGTACGGTATGCAAAGACTGACAAGTACAATATTTGCTCAAGTCCTCGTGTGTCCAATGACATCATTCATTCGAAATCCACGAGTCCAACAAAGCAAGGAAAGGGAAAGTCTGTACAAAAGGAAGAAAAGCCCATAACCAAATAAGCAATATGGAAAGGACTGGGAAAATATTATAGTGACATTATTGCACTGCACGCTTTCTCTCTCTCTCTGAAAATTGTACAATGACAAAGTATTTTCTGTAAACTCACTTTTCTCCGGTTTTGCTTCGAGTGATCTTACTTGTAGGAAACGGACAGACGGCACAGACGGATGTGTATAAATGTTGTGAAGTGAATGAGGAAATAAATTTATATTGCGAGCATTTTGTGCATCGCAATAGCAGTGTGTGTGTGGTGTGTATTTATTCTACAATCGTCCACAAACCATTCCTGCATTCGCAACCATATAATATAATGTGATGTATTTATTTTGAACTGCATTTGGAATGCTTTTATATAAATTTGTTATGTAGGTACTTTTGTATATTTTAATGTCTATAGGTACATGGTATAGCTAATATATATTCCATGAATTCTCACAATGCATAATAATGTCGGTGTATAGTTTGGTAGGGTAATATAATATGTGTAGTGTGTAGTAATGTGGTGGGTGTAGGAATAATATTGTATATGATGGGGTCCAGAGATTTCATTTTGTGATAGGAAATGTGGAATTGTATTATGTGTGCGGATGGCGATATGGTGAAAATTGTAGCATAGAAAACTACTCCAGGTTCAGATATCGTAACTATTTTATAATATTCCGTTTCTACAAATAATGTATATGTGCAAAGGATGAGAAATGACATATTTATTGTATCCAGCGGTTGCTTATGAGTTCTATGTTATGGTGTGGCGGAAAAGTACTAGTATGTATGTAGTAGAAAGTTTATCCGCGACATATAATATTAAGCGTTTGTATAGGAGTCATGCAGAATGTATCCATTATGTATGCAGTATGCTGCGTGTGGTCCACCACACAGTACACATACAATTGTGGAAATTATGAAAAGAGTGATATATTTCTGTAATTAGAGTCACAGACTCCAAACAGAATGAAAAACATCAATTCAATAACTCTCTGCCGTAGTTACGTTTTGCTACCAACTGATATATTACTCGTATAATGTTCTATAGCAATTTCTTGCATGAAAACGTGAATGCATTGCACTACACACTAGACACAAGCCCACAGCCTTTTATATTCACTTTCGTTTTCACATTTGTGCATTCCATGCTCATTTTTCCATTTCTTACTTCATTTGTAAGAGCAAAGAGATGCAAATGCGAATAATATAATACTTGTGTTATTAGATCTCTCTTTCCGAATATTTACAACTAACCATCCACATTGAATTTATTTCACATTATAAACATATTTAGACCATATTACATATAACTCAAATCCAGTCAAAAGAAATTAGCTTTCTGCTATTTCGCACAACAAAATATATACTCAAGTTTTCCCATTAAAAAATTTGTAATTTTACAATTTTGTACTGACAGTAAAGAGAAAGCTATGTATAAAAGTATTTTCAACTACAAACGAAGATAAAATAGATGGGTTATTAATGACTGCAATATATATTTTAATATATCCAAGATCCAATTTCTTCTTAAATATTCTCCTATTGACGTTATTAATATAAATAATTATTTTGTCTTCTTAAGTATCTGTATTATGATTAATGAAATATTAGTAAAAATTAAATCTGTATTATAATTTTATATTTATAATATATTATTAAATGTAAAAATATTTTTCTTGGCAGTCATTTAAGCCAGACATTCATAATGCAGCAGTTTTCAAACTACGTTAATAGATCATAGCAGAGCAGGAGCAAACCTTAAGCATTTATTTCTTAAGAGTAGTTTAAATTTGAAATATTCTTTTACAGGCATATCTGTGAAAGATTGTAGGCTCTTAGCTTGCGCACAAGTTTTCTTCATGTAAGGATGGGCACTCACAAGTATTTTTTATCTGCATCGTTGTCAATTCCAATAAATTATCTCTGGATCATATAAAACACTTCTTAGCTGTACTATGTAAATCGTTTATACAGGAAAAATTATACGAACTAAATACCTAACTTAATAAACCTTGTTTGCCTGTGCACGCTTCTTTAATACTCCGGCAATTTTTTACTTTATGTTCCATGATCGATATTATTACTACTACTCAGCGGAGTAGATTTTCTACGCGTATAAATATAACACATTACTACCTACCTAAAATTGAGCTCCATAAATACCACATGTCCATGCATGCATTTTGTCACATAAACATCGCTTCATAACTGTACTGAGAAGAAAATCTCATGAAATATATTGAGTCGAAATCGTGTTCAAATACTGCAGCCAGAGAAAAAAGTAAACAAATTATGTATTAAGATTTTTTCATTCATGGTGCGTACATATTGACTAGCGATGTATACGGCAATCATTTGCGTACATTCTACAAACATACTGATAAATATATATCGATCTTCTACACATTTAAAAATAAATATACTTAATACATGTATATTATGTACTCCGATACACTGATACGGCAAAACAAATCTTTTAGTTCAATAGCAATAATATTACTGTATCATCTCAGGCTTCTCAAATTGTAAATAGACCAACTCTGTTTATGGGTAATTCAGCTATCATTCAATTTAAATTTAGGCTGACAAAAATCGTATAAATTATTAGCTAGCGAAACCATACCTACAGGAAACTGAAGTAAAATTAGGACGAATTGAGATTTTTAATGTCTACTGTGGCTTCCAATACTGTAACAAACTTATCTTCACTTTTATATCAAAAGTTTTCATAATTTTGACCAATTACTGTAGACCGATCTTGCAAATAATTAGTAAATGTGAAATTTACATACCTGTACTTTGTTTAAGCAGTGCTGGAAATTTACAAATGTTAAAGGATACATCAGATTGTCAAAAACATATTGAAATATAAGAAAGAATCCTCTCATGATGTAGGTTTATAAGAATTTCTATTTTGTTGAGCTTATGACAAGTGAATAAATGTTTTAATAGACCCCCGGCATGAGATATGGTAGCAATACAGAATCTCCGAAGGTTGTAACGGTTTCAATTCTACGGGCAATGTAATACATTGGAGGTTAGTGAAAGGGAAATAGGGAATATCACGGGAAGATTCGATAAACACTCAAGAAGAGAATAAATAGAAATTTACAGCACACAAAGAAAACATTCTCTGGTGCACCTAATATTTATCCAGCAGCTGCTCCCGCACTATAAACCTCATCAGAGTAATCCGAAAGAAAACACCCACATCACACTTCGTATTCTGCTACCGAGCCAAATTTCATGCTTATGTATATCATCCTCACTTATAATTCCCTAATACACTCCCACATTACAAAAATGTTCAATTTTCGAGATCACAGTCAGCTAAAAGAAATAATCCTCGTATTTAGAGACACTTAATTTCAAAATGCACTTCACTGTCTCCGTCGTAATCTTTCATAAATCCTTACAAGAGACTCATTATATATATTACATGGTTTGTCAAATTATTGTAGATTTATCAATTTGAGCTTCGACATGAACTTCGTTAAGAATTTTTCAGCCTTTCCGCTGCAAGTAAAAATATGAGGATTATTGGAACTATATATAAACCTACTCATATATACCTGAGTTGTTATGACCTGAGTGAGGTTTTATGAGCCATATGCTAAAGAAACTAATCCGAGAGAGAAAATATGTCAAAAGCTTAGACGATAGCAATGAATCAAAATCGTAAATCACACAAGACATTCATTTATTAGACTTGCACTGTTGTATAGCATTTGTGTGAGAGCAATTGGGTAAAAGTGAAATAGTTACATGTAGTAGTAACGCAAGCAATTTCTTTTGTTTTAGTGTAAACATTATCCATAATCCTGTTTTCCATATTTTGACTGTGACATATTAGTCAAATAAAACGTGCACACGCGTACACTATAGACAAGTCATATTTATATTTTATACTATAACCAATTTACAGTGCATTATGTCAAATTTATTCCCTTGGCTTTCAATTTTGATCTGCTTTTATAATCCTCTATTCACAAACCAAGGTAAAAGCCAAATCAGATAAAAAAATTCAAGTACAAATAAGACGAATGTGTTTTCACGCTACGATCATGTTACAACTTGTTTACTGTGCCAATTTATTCAAATCGATGTAAAGAAAAAAACGTAAAGTTTCCTTACAAAAAAGCGGAGTTGGATGTTAATGGTAGTATTCTTTTTTGTGTAAGAGTCAACCTCTTTTCGTCAAAATCTAATAAAAGAGAACTTTTGAAGTAATACACAGTGATATAATAGCGCGGAAAGTGTACTACTATGTGCACAAAGGGTTGAGGAGGAAAATACACATTTCGTGGAAAGTGTGGTGTATATAGATACAAGTTGCAAAAGTAGGAAAGCAATTGGTAAAACCATGATCGAGTTACATGAGTCACATATATGATATATGCGACACATATATTATGCTACATATATGCAGGTAACGAGAAAAGCATTGGTTCGTAAAAAACGGTGAGAAGTTTCTTACACATTTACATATTGTACGAAGTGTTGCAAATAATTGTATCTTATCTTGTTGCGTCTGTGTACGTTCACATGTGTAAATCACACCGTACTACAGTAGTACACGACATAAAAACCACAGTGTCAGAACTCCAGTAGCTTGTCAACTTTTGAGTGTATTACGATTCGCAAGGAAACAAACTGGTTGCAAATAAAAAACGATCTCGTCACTCTTTAACTAGATACAATGCAAAGCTACACTCGCTCTCCAGACTCAACCAAGCCAACAACGAACACAGAGGTAGATGCAGTTCGCCACTTACAAGATTGGCAGCGTCAAAGAGCGATGCCAGAAATGATAGCGCTTCAAGTCTTCTCTCACTCTCAAAACTCATTGTATTATTTTACTTTCAGTTTTTAACTGTACTTTTGTCATATAATACCCCGAAAAACTTTTTCCCTGCTCAAGCTTCACGAAACAACTACACCACACCAACACTTCTTCTTCGTCTCCATTACATTACTTCAACAAAAACGTATTGTGAAAATGATAAAAAAGTATAGTAACAAATTCAGAAAGTTTTTTTTTAATATTTTCCTATTCCTATATCATAATTATTAACAATATCACACGAAGTTTTTAAAAACACCCGACAAGTTATAATGTAGGTATCGCATATCTTAATATTATTAGAACTACAACTATACATAGAATCTATTATACGTACTAATAATATGCCCTATGCATGATCAAAGTTGCAATAATGTTGCAAGACCAGAAAATTCTCACTTTTCCAAGAATCTCATCATACTAACATAATAACTCGTACTACGCTACGTACCTAGGTGGAGAATCCTCCTAGTCTCTCTCGCTATACATAGGTACGTATGTACGAACTACAATAATGTCTAAAGTTTGAATGTAGTTAATATAGAACATAAGTGTAGGGAAATGGGAATTTGCACGTCCTCTGCGTCTTCATATGTTCAGAGAACGACTGAGAGATGAAAAAGTCATGAGACAGATGCAGATTTAAGATTGTTATTCTATTAGGTAGCATTCTTTTGATTTGCACACATGGTATAGTCATACAGTGTGAGTATGCAATGCAGTTTGGCTTTAGCTCAAGATTTTCGGCAAGTAGTACTACAAGTGCAAGTGTAAATAATAATACGTGGGTAGATTTCCGCCTGTCACTCAACCTGCTTATCAACATCCAATTATATTTACACCCCCAACACCAACAGAACATTATAAGCCCCACATTACACTACTACACGGCACAACACTTCAAACTGACTTTACTACCACCATCACCTTTTCCATCTTCTCGACCTAGTGGTAGTGCTACACATGTAAATAGCATATTATATGAATAAGGCAGAAAGGGAGAGAGAGAGAGAGTCAAGGTGCAATCATACGATGTGATATGCAAGCAGAATACATAGAAATGACTATGAGAAAATTGTAAAGTCAATTGAAATAAGTATCCGCCTTTTTACAATAATAATAATTCCCCTCGTGATTTTTTTTCGGACTTTCGTTTGTAAAGACTAAAGACTGGGAGAATTGCACGTAAGCTCAAGCAATAATACTTTATAAGTATGTGAATTCATATTAACGTGATGGGGAATCTGGACGTATGTAGTACTTAGCTTGTACATTAGCAAAAGATATCAACACTGCTACTACCACTACTAAATATTATATAGCAGTATAGTGTACTAGACTGTAAGTTTTATTCGTATACTGATAGCAATAGTAATTCACATTTCATGTGTACATATTACATTTATTGACCAGTGTGTCTTAAATCTACCACAGAGCACCTTTAGCTCAACCTTCTTGCCTCATACACAACATACCTGTCTAAATAACAGAAGCGTGATTGCAGGTGGCTAAAATCTTTAAGAGACTGTGATGAGAGAACATGCAATGCAATGCATAGCAGCTACTACATGAACGAGACTACACATACACTCACACACCTCGACTTAACTATGTGGTACGTATACACAGGTACAAGAGTGGTGCATACAAATGTTGGTTAGCACAACCTCCACACATATTAGTGAAACTGCGTACATAGGCAGAGAGCTTAGAGCTATTATTTTTCTTTAAATACAATATGAGGTAGGTACTTACTATCTCTCGACGATTTCAATTACACTCGATGCCTCCCAAGCTTCACCCACCTTCTCGAACAAGATAACTGACAAAGTACCTGCTTTTGCATAATAAATTTTGCGATAAAAAGTTGTAGCGTATAATGTAAGTTCCCTTTCTTAGGTCGTTTGGGATTTTTATAATATATAATATTTTTCTTTATGATGAAAAACGCTCGGCTTTAATAAACGCAAAACACCGCTTATCAAAAGCACTCATTTTTTCCGATCGTGCAGACGAATAAAAAACTAACCAATTTCTGACTTGCGATACAAGATCAACATGGAATCAATTTTTCCATTATTTATACACGTTTTAAAAATGGCAACACTTAACGATAACTTGGACTTGGCTTCTTAGTATTCCCCATACTTTCCTACTACAGCCAAATAAATGTAACTCTTATAATAATCATATATCTATTACACTACATTATATCTATTACACTACATAATACACGACCACTACTTATCTACACTACTAAACACTACTGTCTTTTTCAAATCACTACATACCACCAGCATAGAATCCCATACAGAGTGAAAGAATAGCTTTACGAACTAATCGAAGCTACTTACTTACTTCACGCAGACACATTCACTCAAACTCGTCAAGACGAGAATCAGCTCTTCATTTACCAACCTAATAGAAATACTTGTAAATACCTTAAGTGCTACAGTTGATACAGGTAAAAATACTCCTGGAGCATTCCAAGATACAAGCATTGTAAATTATGAGACGCTAGTACATAGATATGTGAAATATTTCCTAACACTTTGTACATGATGCTTCGTCAATTCTAATCTTGTTGTCTATTTTTATTACCTCGTGTCATGTAAACGCTGGAAATTCATGTGAATAATTTTCTATAGAAAAGTATTGCTAATCCAGTGTAGTAGCAATAGTGCTACAGTCTATATTGCAACTCTACAGGAATTAAGTATAATACTAGTAGGATGAGGAGAAGAACACCCTAAGTATAAACAACAAGGTAGGTGAGTGCTACATATCATGCATCTAAATTGGCCATTAGTAGCCAACTCCACTCAAAAACCTCAAAAGGCATTTCAGCTTACGTACACTCAAGACGACCATGATATGATGGTATGATGTATACTCACACCACTGTATAAAGTGTGAGTAGTAACATATTACATTAAAGCATTAAAGCATTAGGATGATATACAGTGTATACATTGTATTGACTATAGAGAATCATCATGATCATCAGCGTCATCATCAAGAGGAGCAAACAAGAATCGAATAAATAGGTAGGCAGTATGTAGTGGAAGATAGTACAAGCACTAGTGGGTCTGACTCGTAGCTATGTATTTCTAATAATTTTATAACTAACAACTCTGGAGGCTGCTCTTTGCCTCCATTATCAAGGAAAGTGGAAGGAAACTACTAGCATTACTACAGGCTGCATTCATGATGCTCTGAGATAGCAACGGAGATGCGATACAAAGATAAGGGCATGTAAGAATGTATTAGTATTCTAGTTTATTAGTATGTGGTGGTAAATGTATATAAGGCACTTTGCATTAGATACCTACACATTACACACTCATGTGCACTACTATGCAATGTACGCGTTTAAGGTACCAGGGTATTAAGGGATTTATATAGTGGGGAGATAATAGGAGCATGTTCTTTAATCGAGGTGTTGGCAGTAATTCTAAAACAGTTTATCTTCAACGTCAAAAATCCTGATGCAAATATCTTGCACTTAAGGTCATCATCACTTCATACATGTGGCTGTGGAGATTTTTTGATGGCAAACCTGTATTCTTCTTCTGATTTGTTCTATGGATGTTGTCTTCGATGTTTGCAAGATGCACATCAAGATGACGGATAAGATTCCCAACAAAGTCGAAACACTCGCAAGCATTCTGTCTCCCTCTCTTTCTGCGTTACGCTTGTACATCCAGTTCAATCTCCATACATTGTATAGAGTACCTACATAATATTTCTCCAAATTTATTGGTCTAATGCCGGTTACATATTATTCAAATATTCCACACTGTGGAGAATGGAAGAGGATTTATGCTATTTACAATTAATTACAACAAGTGCACATAAATATACCTACGCATGAAATATTATTACGATATTTACATAATGTTATGAGTTTTCTTCCGACCCCATCTGCTAGACTCGTAGTTAGTGCCTACCTATATAGGTAGCTATTGATATTTAGAGTGTTTTTAATTGAATATTATTTTTGAATTATTTGCACTTGAATACTAAACAACCAAGGTCCAAGGTGTTCTGTGCCTTGGTTTGCATGTGAATGAATGCTGGTAAGTAATTGCATAACAATTTTAATGAATTATTTAATTGCATGCAACGGGAGGCAAATCGCATGATATATTTTCAATACAGTGGATGAGAGAGAAATGAGAATTGAGGGAGAAATAATACATAGAGCTTCTACTACTGCAAGATTCTATGTAGTAGTACAGTCATGTTATGTTACATGATATAGGGAAAATAATGTTTAGTATTGTTTGAGTGTAGGTTGGTTTCATTAATGCAAAGCGGAAAGAAATAAGACACTTGGACCTACTCCTCCTTAGTTAGTAATGAAATGCAGATGAATGCTTTCATAATGCGTAGCAATGGCTTAGGAGCTTAATGATGAAATCAGTCAACTGCCAATCAGTCTTCACCCGAAGTGATCTTTCGAGTATTCCTTTAACTCATTGCCAGCACAAAAACTTCCTCTAGGGATCATTTGACATAACGACAATGAGAAACAAGAATATCCCCATCCACTCACACCAATACATATAACTCCGTCCCTTGCCTGTTGCTCATCTTCACTGATTAGTGGAATATCAGTATATATATACATGACATAGATATACAGACTTGTACATACTCATTAGCCTCAATAACCTTTAAACATGTAGCCAGGTTTGAATTACCCGTATGCGTGTATAGTGGCTCGAGATCACGGCATCCCAGGACATGTCTCAACAGCCGGAAAAGTTGCACCGTTCTTTTCATGCCCACATTATTTCAAATTATTTTCTGTTTCCACAGACAAGGTTTAATCACATGAAATTTTGTATTTCATTAATATCCTAAATAAACAAATACTTAAAAGTGGACAAAGGCAAACTCAGCATTACAGAGTCTAAATATATTCCAGATGTATGTAGTTTCCCGAACGGAGCGATTATGCTTATTATATACCGTAATTCATGATATAACTATCCATTGTCAAAATATTGTCCCATTGGGGTTTAATAGAGTAATCCTGAAAAATAATAGCTGTTCACGTTGTGGATCCTTATGGACAAAAATACACCCCATATTATAACACTTAAAAATTCAACAAAGATACCTAGACTTATAACAAGCAACGGTATACCTCCAAAAACCAAAAGGATATTTAAAAGTCATCAATACCTTAAAGACTAAATATCAATAAACATGGTCATAGAGCACTGCTAAATGTGTTTCAAGTCACCCCAAACATGATAACCACAAAGATAATATTAAACCCCATTGGGGGTTTATTTGCTACACCCTTGCTAAAATTAATTTGCCAAATCTGTGTACCCCGAAGGTGGTCTAACGTGAATTACGATGGTAATAAATAAAATAATAAAAATAAGATTGCATATAAAAATATCACAGATATCTAAAAAACGATGGTTTTAATTATCATTTTCTTGAAATGTATGTATATGAAATAATTTTCAAATAAATAGATGGTCAACAATCTTATTTCATCATTTCTAGTTACTACTTAATATATCTATTAGAAGTCAGCACAACAATATCATTGAGTTCGATTTGCGTGTTAAAACTGTTCCGTTTGGTGAGACTATTCTGGAAACTGTGTTACTTGAGCTGTATATTGTTATACAATTACTACCGACAGATATAGGAATGGCGTATTTATTTTCCTATTGCTGTAACTGCACATACACCTCGAATAAGTTTAAAAGAGGAAAGTGTTTAATATTAGTAGTGATAGTATTTTAACTGTTGTTGATTGACGCGAGCTTGACTGATTGACAACAGGGGATTTTTTCGGAAGTTTAAATCCTCTCCAGGCACAAACTATGAACTTACATACCACTAATACCACACATTGTAGCTCAGCCATCTACATGAAATCTTTTAGAATACATATATACATTTACATCTAGAGTCTGTAAAAATCGCAGTCCTACTTTTCGAGATCCCTACGTGCTCACACAGACTTTGCTTTTATGGTGAAAGATAATGTCATTCCAAGTCATGTCTCACAATTTTCTGTCTTTGCGGATGGAAATAGTTTCTGTACAATCCACTACAAACTCTCAAGTTAATTTTGCATGGGTGGTACACAGGGGCAATTTATGGTCGTGCATTTATTTTCCAAAAGTCATTTCCAATGAGATCAGAAATTACTATTTTAAAATAAGTACATACAAGCAATTGGATTTCGTACAGACGTATAATGTGTACATGTGCGTACAAATACGGCTAATCACCAGCCATAAAAATAACTGGTGTTATTTGTATACCACTGCATTTTATGTACTTAAGTTACACATTTAGAAGATGGAAATGGAAAGCCGGGGTAAAAAAAGCGTGCTCAATGAAGTTTCAATAGAAACGGCGAAAGTACGTGTGTCGAGTTGGTATTAACTTTTGCAACAGAATTACACATCATATCAATATGCCAAAGTGAACTGACTCAGTGAGTTATATATATCTCAAGCTACTAATAAAGATAATATGTAGTAAGGTTCTAACTCTGTATGACAGAAATGACCCTATAAATTTTCACCTTGCTAATGAATTCAAATCTGCGAGATTTTGTGTCACGAACCCTATAGAGAGAATTACGCTAGGTGGCTTAACCTATCTTTGGCAAAACACTACAAAACTTGGCTAGGTATGCTAGAAATGAGCAACTAAATAAATGTTTTGCAACTACGGTACACATTTCACGAGGTAACTCAGCTCTTGTGTTTTTAGCACTCTAATTAGGAAGCACTTTAATGTACTACTTCTACAGTGAAAACAAAATAATTTCGGCCACATCTGGCTGTAATCTCAGAATAAAAATATCGCGATAAGTCAAAGGCTTAAGCTTAATATGATAAGAGTATATTTAATATCCTGTCATTGACATTATTGCAGTGTTCACAATTTTTTTCGCTACGATTATTTTCGCGTGTATAGGTAACTACAAACAATATGATACACTAACACAATAATAATATAGTTATAGGTGCAAATTCTGAAAAATACTTTGAGCACATGAGCACATTATAAAGATATAACGTTTGATGTTAATGCATAGCATTTAACATGTCGTGCAGCGAATTTTTATTCGTCGCTGTAAAAATTTGCCAGCAAGTTGGCCTAGGTATACGCTGTAAAGATTGTGCGTTTGTCTACGTATGTATGTAGGTTATAATAGGAAGGTTGTAAAAAATCAAACAATTTTTGTTAATCTCACCCTCTATTCCTATTATTGTTAGTGCATGGAGATATCTGCACTTGCTAATGGCTCCCTGACACGGTCATATTCCAAATGGCTCTGAACAGCTCAACAGTGTTATTAGTGCCTCCTATAACAACACTATTTTGTCCATCCGTCTCTCTATACTTGTTTTACCTCAACTAAAACATGTGTCAATGTTCCTACCTCGTTACGTTGACTATGTAGTTGCAAAAACGTTGTGCGAAACCATGGCCAGACATAAAAAAGACATTTTCCTCGTTCTTTCCGCAGATAAAAACGGTCTGGGAACGCAGTAAATATAATTGCTGCGTGGTAAAAATTAGTACTTATATTCGATATTCGGGGAAGAGTAAATAATGGCAAATTGCATGGTTCGTAAAATGAAACACGTAAAATTTAACATGCCTACTAAAACATTACACATTACATGTATTAAGTGAAACATAGTTGAAATTGTATTTCATAATATAGAAACCTACCTACGCGAAAAATATTTTGCTTCATGAAAAACTATACCCTGCATGGTTTTTGTGAAATTAGCAATTATTATTTACTCCAGCACAAACAAAATAAAAAGTAGCATATAAGTAATAGCTTGCAAAAATGCCGATATGTCTACCCTAGTATGAGAAATTATGTTTCCTGTGCGGCTTTCCATGTAATTCTGTATATTTATGATTATTGGCATTATTACATGTGCATAAAATACAAACACTTAATTTTTGCAATTTGCAAAATATTATTACTATGTGTAGTGGCTACTATATAGTTACTCAGAGCTGTAAAAAACTGAATGAGTTTTTCGGAAATAACGGAACTGCGGTTCTATTGCTAATCATTATTTGTGCGAGTAGTGTGAGTTGAAATTGAACATACGCCAGAGTAGTTAGTATACACCAGAGAATATTGTCAACAGTATATTCACTACTATAAACAAAATATATTTCCAGGCTAAGTTTGTGTGTATGTGTATACAGTATGTAGTAAGAAAACGAGAGAGAGAGAGGTATGAATGAATTTGCAAAGGCAGAGGTACAGCACATACATAATCCCCAGTTGTACTGATATTCTATTAGTATCAGTTTTCTATTTTGGCTGCTCTACTACTACTGCCACGGGAAAGTAGACTTGTGTGTGTGTAACATGTGCGCTCTATAGTCCTTTTGTATAGGTATATGTATTTGAGTTTGCCTATTTATATAATATATAACATAACAAGTTAAGTGTAGCCATAGCCTACTAGTCTGTCTTCACTTTTTTGCTCGTAAATCTTGTTGTGCTGGAGACTGCAATAAATTTCCGACCAACAGAGACTTATTTAGCCAAGGTGTCCTATATTTTATTTCGTTTTATATCCTTGCAAAATACAAATGCCAAATAAGCTTTTTATTAGAAGAAACTAACGTACACCAACAACACCGTAGGTATTTTATGTGTGCGATGTAACTTCATCATTATCACTATGCAGATATATTCTATGGAGATCATGTGTATAGAAAAGCAATCTAAATTACACGTTATTCCAAATATGAAATTTTACTACAAAATAAAGCATAGTGAGAAATGATTACTTTGATACAATTAAAATTATGCCGAGAAAAACCACTTAATTATCAGAAAAACCTCAAAAATGTCCAATAAACTGAAAACCAATAAAAATTGTACGTTCATACGCTAATTTCTATTAATTGTAAATATGCCCATGAATTGACAAACCAAAGTTAGATTTGAAATGGAGACATAATGTTTTATTTGTGAATTGTTTTAAAAGTGGAATTAATAACAGCAAATTACTTAGAATTTTTTTAATATTTAAATTGTGAATACCTTCATTGTAGTATATGCATACGAAATGAAGTGTACGATTGATTTCGTTGAGCTGCATGATATGTTTACACAATATCTGATCTACTTAAGAGACAGTTGAATCCTTTTGACTGTTGTCGCTCTGTGCCCGTTGAAAGAAATTCGAGTGAATTTTTTTGTGTGTCTCATGGGATGTAGTACAGGGCAAATAAATAACAACTCTTACTCAGAACTTACTTATAAGCTTTCCTTTTCACTCTAGATGTAAATATGACAGTAAAACATAACAAGCTCAAATACATTTATCATTTCTTTTTCCTGCATACATAGTCAGTATAAGAGTCAAGGTATGCACAGGATATTATGTAATATATGCCAAGGAGATAAGACATGATGTGCACATATACCTTATACCTGGGAGTACGAAATCATATTATGATCCTAAAGACCTCTTGTGTCATGCATTTTGCAGCATTTTGTATTTATATGTCATGTGTCCACTTTCACTATACGCAAATGCTTACAGCCCCACTGTGTATTTGTCGTTGCAGGTAATGCATATAAAGATAGGACCGCTGCACCGTTTTCTGTGTCGAATTACCAAGCGGTTGACTGAAATCACAGGGAAGATGTATGTGAAATATATGTGTTGCTAAAACTAGAGAGCCATTTCTTTTGTACTTTACTTTCTCGACTACCTTCTGACATATTTAAGATATACGACATTAAATATTTCATCTTGTGCTATGTTCTGTACCCAACCAGCAAAATGCATACTACGTTTAACCAAGAACTTTATACCATTTACCTTGCACTCACACAATATATTTATGCTCCCATTTATTTTATACGATTTTTCTTCCTGAGTTTCCCACTGCTGTGCAAAAATATAATATGTGTTATTAGTGACACGGATGGTTATGCACCAATTTTTTACACTTCTGTCTACAAATCCAAGCAGGAAGGCTTATTTCCCATTTGTAAAGGTACTTTGTACTTACTTCAAATTTCAATCTTATTTATTTAATACAAGACATAATATCCATACTATATTCTTCACATAAATAATATAGCCGGTTTGTCGTTGAATGTGTTCATAAAGAAGACACGACAAAATTTTTCAATAGCGAATCATATTTTGCCAATAGATCTATAAGCACATAAAAGTTATTTGCTGAGGTACTTTACCCATTTGTACACGTAGATTTGCAATTTATAGTTTATCAATGGAAGCTTTACTTTAGCCAAGTTAATTCAAAATTTATATAATAACCAATGTCATGAAATAGTTTCAACGAATCAGGCAGTCAGTTAAAAAGATCTGATCCTTCAGCTCATTTTCATGTCTTTTTAAAAATTCATGAAGTTCTGTGTTAATTAAAGCCATAGCATTACTTCAAGTTTCCACAATTCTCAGAGACTGTACATTTAATTACACATTCCAACAGCAGTCCATAGAGAATAATCACAAGGTGAAGGATTTTTTGCTGAATTCGCACTGCAGTAGCTTAAAGCAAAGATCATTTGGATGTAATGCTTATTCATGAGCAAATCTATTGATGATTTGATTTGATACATTAGAAACAGACAAACTCACACGTGTGTTTCGTTAGGCAGAATTGTTGATAAGCGAGAGAGACTAACATTTCTTTTTGATTTTTGAACTGTGGTTGGTATCTGTTATTAGAAAGAGTTGCAGTGGTCCGAAAATTGTTAAGGGTGTCGAAAGAGTAATGTTAATGTTGCAAATTGGATGCAGTGATCTGTATTTAAAAAGCTGTAGCCTCTTGACCACATGCTACGGTTTATCATACAAGTACGTACCTATGCATATATAAAATAAAAATGGGAAAACACTCAAAGAGTTTCTCTATTCATAAGAATAATGATGAAAGAAGTATGAAAAATATTATGCTATACTTGAAAACACAAGGTACAGAGTGGAATGAATAGGAGAGCTGAATGTGTTCATACATTCTAGTTTGAAGCTGAAGTACGTATGGATGAAGGCGAAAATGACAGGACACGCCAAAGCCTTGGAAGGTTGGTCATACAGAAAGAATGATCTAAACAAATACAAGTAATGTGTAGCAGACAGAAGAGAAGGAACAGAAGAAGGAGACTTGAGGATGAAGTACTGCAGTTTTTCGTCTTCTACAGACTCGAAAGACGAATGTGTACAAACGAGAAAGAGAGAGAAGAAAACCACTCACTTTCTCAAGAGATAAATGACACATTCCAGAATCCTAGAATCCATGTTTCCATCCATCCGTAAATGCCATGCCATTCCTTTCCTTCACTTTACTTTAGTTACTTTACGTGCTACTGCTTGGTTTGGTTTCCTTTGCTTCGAACTTTGAGTTTCCGCTCTCATAATAATATCGCTCATAATATCCAGCACAATATGCACCGTCTAAACTCAACTTAAGCTTGTTAAGGGATATGCATACCTATACTATATTATAATCTTTTATGTATGTAGAATGTACCTCTACCTTATTACTGTGTCATACCTTACATTGTGCTATACTCGTATATTACAAACTTGCAAACATGTCTTCAGCACACTATATAATGTATACATTGTGCAATACCTTAAGAAACTCCGTTTTACTTTATTTAATGAGATACAGTTATTTGTAGGAACTTTGTAAACAAAATCTGTGTACATATCACATATATAAATGTCAAGATATTACACAATTCTGTTCTATTAATATTAATATTGGATCATGCTATGTTTAGAACATATAGGTAGAAATATTTTGCAAATCGCATTACATGCAAGTACTTTTACCAGAGTGCATGTACCAATATATAAAGCTACTATAGCTGCATAGCGCATTGAACAGGTTTTTTGTGACATTCTAGCAATATGTGTGATGTACAGATCATGTTGTATTTTGAGTGGGATTACTAATGTAGTTTAGTAGAGTGTGGTAGCTGTAAGAAAGTGGTTTGTACTTTCTACTTCTTGTGCTTAGCTCCCACGCAATAAGTAGGTAATTCTGTAATCCAAAGATTAAGAGAATATAGTTTGCGATGCACGTTAGGAGTGCTCACATTGGAGTATCCTGTAAAAGTTGAGTAAAGCTACAGAAGAAATGCATGACTGGCATCCCACTCAACGAGAGTGTTCATAGTAAGTAGACTAATCTGTGTCTGGATTCAATTTCCTTATGTGTTTTTGTGTACACACAACAATATAGCTCCTACTACTAATGTAAGTATTTGACAAAATAAGAAAATTCTCGTGTCGCTGAGGCAATAATCGCTAGTTGTATGTAGAAGTGTAGTGTAGTGATGTCTTGTAGTACTTATACTAATGTTATGTAACTAGTGTGCTGTACATAGAGACGGATGGTGCTGTGTTAGAGGTTGAGACTTGAGAGTGAGACGCTTTTATATGATTATTATGTTTGTACTTACGTAATAGTACGGGCACTACTGCACTGGTTGACACACAACACAACACAAGGATAAGACGCGGAGCTCAAAGTAAAGTGGAGTACATGTAAATAGTCGTCGTTGTAGTCGTGGTCCGTCTGTGTGTGTTTTGTGTTGTCATGCAGTGCATTTGAGATGCAATTCCTTGCTCAGACCTCGTCTCTCTCTCTCACTCTACTCACTCACTCACTCATGCACTCACTCACTCACTCAGTCACTGTGTATGTAAGAAACTACTATGTCTTTCTTTGAGTGGTTTGGTTTGGGATTTCTCTCTCTCTCTCTTTCTGCTTAAACTTAATGCATCCATCCACCACTACTGCCAAACTATTCCGCTGCATCACATTACATTACCTATTGCCATTTGCTACATACCATTTGCCCTAGAATTCATGAATCATTTCACAATGCCGAGTTTTTCACTTTTTCTTCTAAGGGTGTATCTATGAATGTGTGTATATATAGGGTGGGTAGTATTCTATGCTTGTAGTACAAGCACCATTTGTGACTGTACACAAATAGAAGAGGCATTTCTGCAATGATGGTTCTGCTTGCTCTTTTTGTAAATACTGTGTGGTAGTTTGGTGATGTTGCGACAAAAGCGACAAGAAATAGTGTGTGTGTGTTTGTGTGTTAGTATTTATATGCATTAATGTGATGTGCTGCCGACGACGAAGAAGACGCCACCAAAGACGAAATTGTTTAGTACCTAGCTAAATATTTCTGTGATTTCAATAAGGCATGATGAAGATGATTGTGACCGCCGGGGTTGTGTCAGCTATGTCGCTCTGTATTTTTTCACAGTCCTATGCTTGTTGTGTACTACTTGTAAAAATATTTTTTGTTCGTTGGGGAACGGTTGTTTTGCTCGTAATGGTGTATAGCTCTTCAATGTTGTGTGTGTACAAGTATTTGTAGTAGTAGTAAGTAATAGTGGAATAGAAATACCATTGAAAAAATTCTTGGTCGAATGCACATACTACGATAAGACGAATGCTCCTAATGTTACTACTATATACTGCTACTGGTATTGCTCTGTGTGTTGAGAATCTCAGAGTGGAGTCGACAAAGCTCATTTTTCATTGGCAAGGAGAAACGAGACTTCTGTGGATGATAATCGTTACATATACAGAGTGTAGAATTAAGTTTTAGCATTTTGGAGAACTAATTGTTGAGATTGTGTGGTTGTCGTTACGTTGTTGTGGTTCAGTTGAGCTTTAGGCGTGGCTGGAGTCATAAAGAGTCCTAAGAATGGTCTCAAGATGCTCGGAATTACTACGCGGCAATTTGTGCTGGAACAAATTGGCATGTCTCTCTCTACTTCTGTCTCACTTGTTTCTAGTTCGACTTGACAATACAACACAAGACATACAACAACACGAGAATGCACTAGGTACTTCTCTACTAACTAACTATATATATAACAATGTAGTTGTGTGCTACATGCAATACAGTACACAAGAATCACACAGTAGTATCACTATGTCTGTTCTGTCTCTTTATAGGTATACAGTGGCTTGGCTCTTTGGTTTGTATGTTATAACAATGGAGTACTGGTGTTAGGTGTTTAGTTAAGGGTGGCAAATAGGTATTTTCATTCCCGCTCGTTTTGGCCTAGTTTCTGTCCAGTGTAGACACAAACCTGCCACCACCCACCAATTTCTGATGGGGTTATGAAAATATCTACCTTGTACGAAATTGACATGCAAAGTTTTAGTACGCCTTGAAGTAAATTTTTTGAATTCCCGAATTTTTGTTTCGGACACGTATATACCAAACTGTGAAACAATTAATTAAGATTTTCATTATTATCAATTGCAAAATATGGTGGCTGGAACATCTCGAACCCGAATTTGTATTTTACAATCTCTCCATTTTATAAATAAATGGTAATCAATTCGCTCCATTTTTTTTCCAAAATACTCATTTTCAATCAGTTATTAAAATTACTTCCAGCTAATTTTTGCCTAAAAATCGTTCGAGGTTGTCCTCATTGAAAGAATAATTTATTTTTGAGAACTTTTGGGTTGCTGTGAAATGAGTATTGCGCCCAATACCAGTCTGATGGTAAGAGTAAGATTTTCAATGTATTAGCAAAAGGTTACAGCCACCCTTAAGACAAGTATTAGTGTTTCTACGGTTGTGTGACAAAAGGGAATGCAATACGAAATCCTATAAGTGTAATGCAAGAGAAGATCACACACATACACATAGAGACAGTTCACATGTGTGCTAGTAATGTAGGTACTGATGTTGTGTGTCATGTCGTTCGTGAGGCTTTGAAGCGCCAGATGAATTTGCGGTGAGTGTTTACGTTGACTTGACTCGTCGGCTCGACTTGACCGGAACAACTTAGTGCTTCGTGTGTTATTATTATATCCTGTCGCATTAGTTATGTCAAAAGAGCAGCACTGTGTGAAATGACTGACAATCGCTATTAGGAAATATTTAGGTTTGTCTATACAGAATATAATGAATATACGTAAATAATATTATTAGTAGATTTAGGTACATATGTTGTTGTAGTTATACGCGATATGTATTATATTTCTCTATACTTAGATTTAGTGCTGGTGAATAAATGTAGCTACATAAGAAATTTGGTAGTGATACATTTATAGAAAGAGATAGAACATATTAGTGGCAGTGGCATAAGCTTTTCCCAGTGGTCTTTGGCACAGACGACGATGAGAATGTTGTGCATGCCGCTAAAGTTGGCGACGCGTGCTGAACAGTCAACCGACAAAGCAAAAATCCCACACTATTACAGATCACTTTCTTACAAGCGAAAAGTCAACTCTGAACAATTCAATGGTACTGTCGTAATATGTATGACTGTGTTACAGGCTACTTTGGCAATCAAGTATTGCATGCTATGTCTAGGTAATGTATATATTAATAAATTTTTAATTTTGGCATATGATATTTTCTAAACTTGGTCTGAAAAATAGGTAAAAATTAAACAATACATCCAAAAACCGTTAGTCAGATTCAAGAATAATATTTAGGTCAAGCATTGTTTATTAAAAACTACCCATTAAACGGTCCATAAAATTGAAAAATTGTCCAATTGCTACTTAATTTGAGCTGTAAATAATATTATACATAATATAATGTATATAACTTATACAGTATAAATTTCAAATTAACAATTTTCAATTGCATATTATGAATCAATCGTTCCAACTTTATCCCTTGCAGCTCGAACTGTAAACTGTTCAGTATTTGGCCTGTAACATATGCATGTGTGTGGCTGAGCAAAAACATACTTGAGTCCGTAAGTACCTTCATAGCATGACGTGTATACATTACAGCATTGCATTGCCATCACGTAACAAATCAATGGAAAGCAAAACTCATGACATGAGTTGACAATGAGTCTCAAACAAGCATCTCACAGAATTCAATCTCCATTATTATCACAGAAAAGAATTACATGGAGATTAACAACAGTCACATTCTTCTTAGAAATTCAAATCATATGTCGAGATACATGAGTACATGTTGCAAATAGTCTTTTCTTTATCCAATACACAACAAACAGCTTAAGCAGAAGATTATTTTTTGTTTTTGTACATACACATAGACCATACGCAATTATAGTATAACAAGTTTTTCAGGACAGTGTCAATTGCTGGCGAAATGAAAGACTTGATGTGAATGTAAAAATATTATTATCACTGGACATCATCAAAAAATGCTATTTGTATTGAAGATTGTACCTGTGGGAAGATAATTGTGTTTTCTGAGATTTTTGAGCAATGTAAATGTATTTGATAGGGTTTGAGCGGCCGAAATGTTAAGAGTTGACCATTCCGGCTACATGACAATGGTGGATCGGATTGTGGAACTGTCTCCTGTAGACATTTATCAGCAGTTTCTGGCTTATCTGTAGAGTGCTCCTTACTTTCTCCATTGTCTCTGTCTTTTTAGTCGTAGTAGCAAGTGCTCCTCGCACAGCAGAAGCGTCTTATCTTATCTGAGATGAGATCCTTGCAAAATTGCTTTCCTACTTTCTCGACAGCGCATACAAGGAACTGTCCAGTAGTTGCACATTCCTATGAATTCAAATGCGATTTTGCTACAATCTAATTCCAGCATCTCAATTTCCGTGTCGTCCTTTCACTTAATGTCAGTGTCATTCCTTCCTCCAGTTCTTTTTCTATCTGGACTCTCTGGACACATTCCACACGGGGATAAATGTTAAACTATGTGAATGAGATAAATGCTCTTACCACAGTATCACAGACTGCGTATAATAAATTCCATAACATGAACGGTCATTATTGTGCCGCAAGGATTTTGTCCTTTTTCGAACTAAAAATATGTCACAACTTCCTAGAAACTCTACTCTCCAAAACTCCTATGTTGTTATATTAGGAAAATGTATTTCGAGAAAATTTCCGTGTGCAGAATCGTGGTTATAAATATTGCGTGAAATGCACGTAGGAGTAGCAGTGACGTGTTGTTAGTTGTTTGTGGTGGTATGTGGACGAGTGGAAAGGATTGAATAGGATTTACAGGATTACGATATTCTTTGGTGGTGATGAAGCTGCTAGATTTACGTTGGCAAGATTTCACTTTCACTTTCAGAGATCATCGCCCAACCTTAAAGCAGGCGAAGCAATACAATGCTCAAAAAATACTTCAAATACTACTACATCTCTATACCAGTACATGTTAATATACTTTATACTCTATAAGTACTCTGTAGAAGCTATACATATAGTTGTGTGGTACAGACATACAGTATGTATTCACAGTCACATGTATAGAGATCCCTATGTTGTATGCATATAGCGCGCACATTGTACAAAGGAGAGAGTGGCATAAAAAAGTAATGCAGTGAGGTTAGTATAGCAATTTGTGTGTTGGATGAGGAGATGAGTGCTCCAAGGTGCTATTGGAACAACTCTTGCATGTATTTTCTTTGTTTCTACAAGAACGGAGAACATACAAAGTGTGAATTAAGACGTGCAAGGAGAATCTAGCGTAGAAATAGCTCGTGGTGCAGCTTGCAGTGGTAAACAGTGAGAAAGTTCATCAATCTAGCTTATATTTGAAACGGGAGAAAAATGGAGCAAAAAATTCAGCACCCATGCCGTTTGTTTGGGGCTTTCTGCTTCGTTTGTGTAGATCTGCAGATTGTCAGGGATTTTTTTCAAAGAAAACAACAAGAAAAATTCAGCACATTTTTCCGAAAAGGATATTAAGAGTATATACCTATAAAATATATGTTTGTAACTAGTAGGTACTTTTAGAAATACAAAATAGTTTATAGTGTTTGTAATGGCAGAATAGAATAATGCTGCCTGGGTATACAATACAATACACATACATGAATGTGTAGCTCTAGCTCTGAGGTTAACTATATATTCATTCTGTCATTTTTAGAAAAGGTAGTCATCATGAAACGGAAAAGCATCTGCTGGTTGGTTTTAAATGAGAGGACGGCATTAGGACACGAAGTGTTTTGCTGAAACAGAAATGTTGAGTAAAAAGAGTGGTGTATAAATATGAAGGAGTGGTGTAGAACAAGGTAGTGGTAGTTAAGTAGGAGGGAGACAAGACAAGACAATCTGCCGACACGACAATGTGTTTCGTCCTGTGCACTGTAGTTCTACCACCACCACAAATTACAATGAATGCCTTCTATCTACTCGAATTGAGTTTGTAGTGGGATGCACATGCAAGAAATTAAATGTTCAGGCAAAGGAACAGGACGGAACGACAAGTGTAGCAGATGAAAACAGTTATTTAGTTGAGTTTCGTGAACATTGAATCATATCATTTATATCTGTGGGACAGAGGGCTTAGGCATTAACTTAAGCAGAGAAAAGTAGGATGAGAAACAAAGTGCCGACTGTCATTTCCACTAGAATTAATTTCTTGTTAAGATGATTTAAGATTAAGATAAAGTATATAAAGAGATAAACGAATGTGGCATCATCATTCCATTACATGCCTTCATAACACAGCTTAACCAATATCCTACACTTTATACGCACAGTCTCATAGGATGTGTATGGATCATCGCTACTTTATACGACCAACATTACTTTTACAGCTGTACAACTATCACCGGGTTATTATAATGTGTGTGTAGTCGAATTACAGACACACATTCGTTCCTATTATTATTACTTTTATCTTTACAGCATTGAAAAGGAAATTGTTTTATTATTTATAATACTACGTTAACACAAGTTTGTTTGTGTGCACTAGAGCAACCAAATATCAATTAAGTACAAACACATATCTAATTACACTCTTATATTATATTCATGTATGTCTATGTAATTACAGTAGACATTGCTTTCATTCTTAATTACTCAAAACCACACAACGCCAACTGATAATTTTTAATGCTTGGAATTAAAAAAAGGTAGATTTTTTAATGTAGGTACTGATGAAATTTCTACTAAGAATCTTCTAATTAGTAATTTAAATTTTATAAATTTGTGTGGATATTACAAATGTGTGTACATTTTTTAATTCTTTAAAAATAAAATTGTATATTCATCTACTTCGTAGCATTTTCAATGCATTTATTTGTTTACTACATATAAGGCAACTTGCCATCGTAGTCTTAGAAATTCAGTAGTTTAGGACGAACCAGGCCTGGAACAAATGCAATTGAAAAATAAAATACATCTAAAACATGTAAATATGCATAGAAGACATACTTACTTCTATGAAATTTATCAGAGGTTTGAAAAGTCTCCATGATTTTATAAAACATGTAAATATGTTAAAATTTTCATAGGTAGTCAGTATGCATCACATGATCTATATATTTCGCTTGGCAAAATTGACTCTCATTCAATAGAATTGGCCTAACGTTCACATATATGGAAAGTAAATCAAATTTCTAAATTTCACAGGAAACAAGAAAAAACATGTTTGTATATTAACAAACCAATGATACATTTCTTTAAATTTTCCTTTGAATTCACTGTTTGACGTAATTTCCTTGTAAGGTGGAATGGATATTATTCTTTTCATTTCAACCACGCACTCCATTGAAGTAATGTATAACAAAATCTTGCTAGCATTATAATAATTAACTTGCACCGTATACCTATACACAATCTTACATGAAGGAATGATGCAATAAAAAAAACAAGCTTTACAAATATCATTTGCTGAGTAGGTACTTATTTCATACGAATCCTATGCATGATGATTTGATGATGATGAAATTGTGAAATGGTTTTGATGTGTGGAAATTGAAGCTTTCCAAAAATATTTCAGTGATGCACGTTGCACACACAAGAATTCTTGGATTTGCACACGTGTGGTAGTCGCAGTGCATATTAGCCAGATTCATTGAAAATGATATTAGACTGCATAATAAATTTGTGGATGGCTAGGATAAAACGATAAGCGTGTTATTCGAGTATTTGTGTGTGTTGGTTGTAGGGAGGATAAAGAAGATCAAAGAAGAACATGGATGATGGTGTGTTGGATGGCAGGAGAAGGGAAAAGATGTGAGTTGAAGGGTTACGTTTATCTACGAAAGCTCATCCACACAATCAGTCACTCAATCAACATCAGCAAAGCAAACCAGACTGGGCTTAAACGTGGGAAAGCTCACTCACTCAGTTCCTCGGCTCGGATCCTTATCATTTTACCTATCTGTCTCTGCTGTATAGCACCAACACAACTCGTCCGAGTATCTGAGTATTGCATGTCTTCAAATGTTACGTAATAGCTAAATGCCTTATAAGTACGGCTTACTTAATAAATAAATAAATAATAGCGACTCCAACTACAAGAAACTCTTTGTGGTGGTGTGCTGTGGTGGTTGTGGTATGGTAAGGCCAAGGCATTGCTATTATTTGTTTTGAAAGTATTTCAGTACCTTCCAAAATTCCTCCTCCTCCTACAACAAATACACACAGCTATTTAATGTATACTAGTACCAGTTGCAGTGGTATACACTGTGTAGTAGTTATTGCTATACTAATGCACCAGTACTTCTGTTAACTCAGGAATCACTTAAAGTGTTCTTTGCTGGTGTGTTGGAATTTTTTGTGTCTATTGAGAAAGGGAGCTTATAAAATGCCTTTACGCTTGCAACAGTCAAGTCTAAAGTCAAACAAACTCATAAAACCAACAATATTACAGTGATTCCCACCAGAGAAGTGCGTTGCACAGTTCTTATTAGCCATATCCAGTCTCAGCATCATTTTCATAACACTAATTGCTTGCAGCTCAACTCACACAGCCTTTGTACTTTTCAGGAAATCCAATAAACTTACAATTAGCTTTTCACAGGAAAACCGTTTTCATGAGTATTTTTACAATTGACTTTTACAGCTGTGGACACAGTTCCACTACTCGCCCCCCTAAACTTGTAAGACCATCGCTAATAAGGTGCAATATAAATGTAAGTTCATGCATGAGACCATCGTGATTCGATAGAGATATTTTATGGTTCCAACAGTAGTGTTGCTCCATTTATTGCTTCTTCCGTATGCTGTGCCCTTTTAGGAGTAAAATGCTAGAATTAAAACAGAAAATACGGTATGGTGTCTAGAAGTAGGTCTCTGTTATAATGTGTCGTGTGTTAGAAACAAGACACATCTGTAATACTCATTTGGTATATTATGAATATAAATAATTTTTGATAGGAAGGACTTTTAGCATTTTGAATTTTGGAAGGAATGAAGGAATGAAATAATTTTAGTTTCTGTCAAAGTTAAGAAAGATAGGAAAAAGTTCTGAAATTATTTTATTGCTTCAGCAATCGATGTGCTACATTAAAGTATGTTCATTTTTTCGGTGACATTGGTCTTTTTCTTTTTCTCAAACAATTTTTCTCACGATTATGTCAAATTAAATTATTGTAAACATGTTTTAATGAAAGTATTTATACGTATATTCACAAAACCTGTATCTACCTATATACTATCTTTAAGGCGTGGTATATACTTCGAAACGCGCTAACTGAGGCCTGCTGGTGTTATATGGGAGTAAATGGCAATAATATT
>JAQFYB010000602.1:0-48701 GCA_034694085.1 Pogonognathellus longicornis
TATTTGCTTTCCGTCCGCATTTACCAGTTTATATTTATCTGTCGTGAATTTTTCCTGTACAGCTGTGTAAGTTGCATGGCACATTGTTGTTTTCAACAGATATGTAGGTAGCTACTATACAATCTCGTATTTGAATCCTAGCCTCTAGCATACACGATTCAGGTACAAAAATAACACAATAAAATAGCAACCACTAAAAGTGAGATGCTGTTTTGTAGGTGGTTTGGTTGGGAAAGTTGAATTTTGAATGCTAAAAGGCATTTATTTTTGTAAATTCCTTCCTTCGTTTTTAGAATTGGTTTAGGTGAGTCAGTTGATTCAATTATGATTCGTAATGGTTGCAAATAAAAACCTTAGAAATAATAATGAATTTCATGATTGCTTAGCACAATGTGCTGTATTCATGTGCAGCTTCACCAAAACAGTTTAAAAATGATTGTTTGAGTGATGTTGATGTTTTAGAAATATCTCTCGAATGTAATGTAATAATATTAAATAGATTCGTAATATATGAGTTTTGCTGACGTAAATATAGCGATTGTATTCAGCAATTTTTGTGTAACGGAAGAAAACATTAAACAGAATGGGAAAATATGAAATGTAAATGATGTAAGTGATTTGAGTGGAAGTGCTTTCCTTCCTTCTGTATGTCTGCGGAGTTGGAGTTGAATTTTATTAACAGAAGTGGTTTCATACAATTTTACGCATACATTGATATGCCTTGTAAATAAACTTGCTCCTAAGTAAAGCATTTCATTGTATTAAATCCTACAACGGAAATTGAATTGTTTCCACTGAAAACACTATAAGAATACAAATTGCACAGAATTTCCGTTGTGTTCATATCTGCATACACGCAACATGTAGAGCTTTATCTGTCTTTATTTTTGCTTATACTTTTACAGAAAAAGACGGGAACATTAATGTGGGATAGGATGAAAGGGATAGTAGATGCTTTATTTCTCCTGTTTGTAAATGACAGGTTAAAATCTGAGAAATCTCTTTACTGCCAAGTGATTTGTCTATACAAGACTTCTTGTGCATGAAAATGCTTATTTTAACACACACATATGTTGAGCAGCAAAAATATATGAACTGTATTGCCTGTGAATTGTATAGCCAATATTATTGTAAAAATCGAAATTGTACTGGGTAAAGAGCAAGAGAGGCGATGGAAATATAAATACTTTGAATGGAGCACCACGCTCTTTGATTTTAGTAGCCAGAGCTCAAGGCAAAATCTTGAAAACATTGTAGCACGATGACAATTTTAAGAAACGACTTTCGTAATAATGTGAGAGTGAAGTGAAAGACTTGACTATTACAAATCTAAGGCTCAAGATAGGAATGAAGTTGACACGTATAGCTCTGAGACCTTGAAACAAGTCGTTGCACTGCACATCACAAAGAATTCGTATATATAGCGAAATGGTGCATTACTTGTATTACAGAAATTGAATGTATGTGGTGCTATTATATTTTATTCGAGTACAAATAAAAACAGTCAACTGCGAGGTTCAGATTGTTGTGTTCATGTGTCTGTCTAAGATAACACCATGATTTCTGTCACTCGATGTTTGAAGCTCTCATGATATGCTTGACCTGCTTTCTTTGGCCCAAATATCTCCCATCTACCTCTGTACTACTAATAGCATATTGACTGTAAAATCCATCACAAATAACATTCAATTTTGTTCATGTCTCAAATAAAACTTACAATTTTAATATATGGGCGATGCTTTCACTGTGTTTTGCCTGTGTATTATGCGCGTCAAAACATAATGTATTATTATCGTTCATGTATTAAAGTCACAAGTTTTATTTGGGACATACTGTAGTATGAATGCAGTCATGGTTGGTGTCAATGTCACCACTGTTAGTCACATTGTTAGACATAATTAGGCACTTGCAAGTGAATAAAAATGGGAAATAGTCATAATTTTACATTTGTACACATTGTCGTTTATTTGCATTATTAGTACAAGTTGATAAATAAACCGTGGTGAAAAATGCGATTGACACAGTTGCAGGCCTTCACATACATACAAGGGTACAAATGAGCCTATTAATTTAACAATGATGAATTTCCCATTTTGTCCCACACACACAGAGTGAAAGTGAAATATTGTGTTGTATGTGGTTGTGTACAAGAAAAATCAAGGCAGTAGCTCAACAAGCCACATGATGCGATAACATCGCCCAGATTTAAAACGCTATGTGAACCTCGGAAACTTGATGCATTCAAGACACACCATAAGAAAAGAGTGTAAACGATTACTTCCACTTTATAATGTTGGTACATGTACAGACAAGTAGTGTAGACTCAGTACTCTGTTTTCACTTCACGGGCGATATTAATGTATTCTTCTGTACAACGAGCAATAATGCAGGTTTCACTCGTGCCGTATATACAACTGGCTTGGGTGAATTGCACAGCTGAATTTTTGGAATGCATTTGCATTGTTTGTTTGTAATGTGGAGGCACAAGGCCTGGGTGAGTGGCAGAGGTAGTCTGGTAGTTCACTGGCTGAGACGAGAGGAAGGAAAGGAGGAAGGAAACTTCCTTCTTATGGCTTGTCTTGTGTTTACTTGCCATTTTCTGAAAGAGTCGGGTTCAGAACAACTGGTGCTGCATATACACGGAGTCAGTTCTACCCGCTTTTGCTTATAATATTCCTGAAATATAATAACTTTCTATTCATATTGCACGAACTCTTTCTATGAGTCAGAACTCTTTGGATATCTTCATAATATTATTGTTAAGGCGAAAGAAACAAGGGCCTTATTCCCTCATGCAAACATAATGCACGAATCAATGAAAAGAATAAGGTCTTCATTGTTATCAACCGTAGAACGGAGTACACGAAATTCAATGCTGCTCGATGTACACCAGAACCCGAGTCGTATTTCTTTTTTTAACAGTGGAGCCAAAAGTGTAAATCTGTAATCCGTCGAGTCATAAAATACATTTTCTTTTGTCTGTTTTGCCAAGCCACGGGTTTTCCTTTTAATGCTTTACTATGCCTGAAAATTGATTTTGCTAATTTCATACAAATAGTGTAAATAATATCCAGGGTCCTTTCATGTCGTTCTTGGAGCTAGGGAGTGCTCAGATTCAGAGGATTACATTTCTCGACACAAGTTTTTATCTGAATACGTCAGTTGTGTTACAGTGTCGTTAGAGACACAAGTCTGAAATGATAAGGTGCAGGAAAGGGAAAGTCAAGGAAGTTTTTGGAGGAACACGTGGATGTTGTGTTAGTTGTGTATACAATGTTTGCAATATTGAAGAGTGTAATATTGCATTCTGTTGTGTTGACTCTGCTCATTAAATATATTTGTCAAAGTGGAAACTAGAACTCTTCATTTTCTTGATCATAATAATGAGAATAATGATAACAATGACGAAGAAATATTATTAACATGGAAAATGTAGGGTTTCTTGCACTTGGATGGCTTTTCTTTGTCCTTTTGTTGTCGTCTTCTTTTGCTTTGCTGTCCGTGTTCAATAAACTACAACAACGAGAGAGAAGAATAGAATAAAGAGAAAACTGCAGGAGGGAAGAAAAGTAATGGAAGTACTGCGTAAAAACGTCATTTTACATTTCGTGCATTCTTGATGTCTACTGTGGCCTACATCAACTCTTGCACATACCAACCAACTCTACACTCTACTCTACACACACTACTCCCTATTGTCAGCCGTAACTTAAACCTAAATGTATTTCAAATATCTTTCTGCAGTTATTTCTACATTTAAGCTACCAAGAAATAAGGTAGCGTGCAATAGATAGACTAAGGAGTTCGCAGTGACGCAATTTATCCACTGGAGTATCGAGTATGACTACAGCAACTTTACCCTAACTACAGCTTTCAAATCGTATCTTCCAGAGTCTTCATTTCTCAAGTTACCATGCTTGGACTCTACAGTCTACATCTACCTACATAGGTACATAAAGATTAAATAATATAAAATTCCAAACTGATTTAAAACAAAAACTAGATGAGTGACTAGAAGATGAGTTATTTAATATACAGATAGACAAAGTTTTCTATAAAGTGCTCTAATTTCATAAAAACAGATATAGAAGAAATATTGGAAAAAAAACCACCTACATAAAAATATTATAATTTTTTAACGATATACCTTATGTTCAATTTACATGGCAGCTTCCTTATCCTAAATAAATAAACCGAATTTTCAATGCTAGAAATTACTCCTGAAACTTACTAATGAAAACCATTACAAACAGATTTTTTAAATCTCATACATAGAAAAATGGCCAGAGGCAATTAATCCTCTTGGATAACACTTTCTCCTTCCATATTAAAAGTTGTGTACTTGTTTCCAAATTCACTTTGAACTCGGAATTGACTTGTATTTAACTCAACTAACTCTCTGCCCTTAAAATACAAATCTTGTAAAATTCACATACCATTATTAAACTTTTAAGGCTTATAAAAGTAATTAAATAAGAGTGATAAAACTTTTTAAGGAGATTCAATAACTGTAATACGAGTATGTTGGTACTACTAAACTCTAGTTTTAACATTTATTTTTGACTTGTCAGAATAAGTTATGTATTTATTACTATTCTTACATATCTAGAGGAGTTTGGGTTTTATGGAAGTGGACATGTGTGTGTAAATAACTTTTTGGTTTGAATAATTCTTAGACGCACTGATATTTGTAGTGTATCTGTAGCCATAGCTTGTATGCGTCACTATGTGTGGCTGACTAAATGTCTCCTTGCGCATTTGTTTACGAATGCAAGTGTGTATTTTGTTGGAAGACCCGACTGGACCGTCAAAGGCGAATCGTAAGTGTAGTAGAGTATTGTAAAAGTAATAACACTGGCAGCATACCTGAACGTGCATTGAGTGCATAAACACACAATGCGAAACAACACACGAGTTGAACAGACGATAGAAAATCCTATAGCTCCCAAATTCCAACAAAGAACCTTAGCAGAAGTATATCGTATTTACAACTATAACACAAAGTACAGACTACAGAGTAATCTCAGCCTGTAAAAGCTAGCAGTGCTATAACTGCAATACGTACACTATACACCTACCTATCTAAGTAATATTTCGCTTGTATGTGCTGTTTTCTAAATTTTGCGTTCCCAAACATCATCCAAAGAGTAGGACAAAAAACGTGAATTCCTAAAAATGTTGGATAACGAGTTTTTACTTAGAGATACTTACGCCTACATATCTCGGAGCTTTAGTTTTGTTACTTCACACAAATGGCACGTGAGTCAATAGAAAAGTTTGAGGAAATGGTGACCCGAGATGTGTGGGCCAAGTAAACTACACTGGCCTAAGAGGATTACATAAATACGGCAAAATGAGGTTCTGAATGAAAGATTTCCGTGCTAAAGCTTTTTTCTATGTGTGTCAAAGATTGACTTTGTTGGAAGAATAAGTTGCAGGTCTATATCCCTACATTTGTACACATTGTATCACATCACACCCTTATTTAATATGGTTAGTAGTGTCATCTCATCATATTGCATTGTATCTTTATACTTTCCAAGACTTCGCTCACTTGCATGGCTTTAGATTGATGACAAGGATTAAGATGCTACGATGATGTTGTAAAAGATGAAGTACGGAAATCATCTTGATTTCCAAGAGCAAGCACCAATCTCCAAAGCTTAACTTTCTTAACGTTCTTTTTCCACTCGCATTATATCTGTTATGCGTATTATATGATCATAGTACAATATAAGTACTACTCCATGACCTTATTCAAGGGTGTTCTTCTGTCACTTGTGTTATGAGCAGTCGTGTGAGTGCTTAGTCCTTCTACCATTTCCTTCATAATATAATCGCCCCAACCCAATAGTGGTATAATAACTAACGACATAAAAGTGTCACCTCTCGCAGACACTAGTGCTACATCCCTCGCAAGACTTTGTCCAGATCCCTACCAAACAAGTTTAGAATCGCCACGCAGAATTCGGTCTCTCGGAAGTATTCCTGTACTTCCATGTCACTTAGCAATGCGTGGTGCGTAGCTGGTTGTGTGTACATAGGAACCTTGAGGATGGTATAGCTGTGTGAGTTGTTCATGTTGAGGATGTAGTACTGGAGATTCTATAACGTGGTCAAGGGAAGAGCTGCAGACAGCAAGATTTTTACGCGATCTTTCTTCTCCTAACTTTGCTAATAGAGTAACGAAGTGAGCTGTCAATGCACAATGCTCTGCCGGGGGATTCTCCACTCCACTTTTTCTGACTTGGCTTGCTTCGGTTTGAAGTTTCTCCAACCGAACACATACAAGTACATGTAATACAGCAAGAAGTGTTGTGTCGGACAACACAGGACTTTCATACATTCATGCCATACGACTTCCCCACCCCCAGCAGCACCTAACAAACTGCATGCATAGCACTACAGTATATAAATGCGAACGCATGCATGGTGGAGTGGACTCTCATTTCCTATAAGTCTGGAAAATTCGAAGATTCCACAATGTTCACACAAACAAAGTCACTACGGAGGTTTCTGGCTCGTTGGATGTATGTAAGTTGGTGCAGATTCGGAAATTTGTCTCCTGGTTGTAGTGGAGCCAGATATTTATAGTGTATGGGAATAGTTAGAATTTACAAAGTTCTACAGTGGTGCTACAGATACAATAATAATGATATTATTAGGTATAGTGGACATGGAGGGCTATGTGATGGTATATGTATGTGACATGGTGGTGGTGGTGTGAGTGAAGTATTGTATAGTTGATACCCAGGGTGACGTAATGTTTATGTATCGCTTGTCTCTCTGGTCGTCGTGTTCATTCTATGTATACGGTGTGATGTGTGAAGATCTAAGGCAGAAAGAGGATACGAGTAAAAGTTGTCACGTCGACAAAGCGAAAGAGAGAAATAAAAATACAAGTGGTGTAGTGTGCTCGTCTCATTCCTCCTGCTATTATAATACAAGTTCCATGTACAGCGTACAGATACACTTACACATACAGAAACAAAACGTAATATTCTTTTCCAGTACGTAGCTCTGTGATAATATCCTTTTCCCATCTGTAGTACTTTAAGGTATGTAGAATGTAGCGACTCTGTTGTGAATTTTGTGTTGGTGTTTTCTTGCTGTATGTTGTGCAATGTAAAATTGCGATGCGCCATGGTCCGTCATTTTTGCTCCCGTACAATTCTTTGGTCTCTCAGGAGATTTTGAGATCACTATTCACGTTCACACTGGAAATTCGTCAAGTCACGAGAGTGTTCTTGTGTAGCGAATTGAGTTGGGAAGAGTCATCTTGACTTGTGTGCTTCTATGCTATTACATCCTTTGTTTAGTTGAGTTCGCATTTGTTTCTCTAGTTGAGTTATCAAAACTGCGTCTACACTCACTACTACATACACTACATAGCTTCAGGAATGTTCCTAGGCTTGTTATAAACGTATTAGAATGCTGTGTGTAGGACACTCTCCACACTCTCTCACACTACAACTAAACTACAAGTTATAGCACTACAACTACACTCAAGCATTAGCAGAAAGAAATACAAGACAGACATTGTTGAATTCTCCAAACTCATAGGAGTGTTCACTCAGTAGTATTCTCACTCACTCAGCCGTGCAATAATAGTTTCGTCTTTTACTCCTTTGGGGAATAGGAGAAATTCTCACAGGTCGGTTGCAGTTGTTGTAGGTAGAGTATAGCTATAACCCGTCCCTTTAATCCTTCGCTCTCCTACACCAAAAGTCCTTTCTTCAAACTCCATTTCTTTTCTGTTGAACCAACAGCCAAGTTTTTCTCACCTCACTCTGGCTATACATACATATATACTTGGCCTGGTGGTGGCCACTATGCCACTCTGAACATAAGGGGTGCACTAAATTCCACCGCAAAAACCATACAGCATTTACCTACACGGTTCTACACTTTGGCTTTAGTTGGGGAATGGAGAACTTAATTAAGAAAATGCGTGTTGGTAAGTGTGGTGGTGATACATTAAAGATGAGAAAGAGATCCAGCTATATACGCATTGCTAAATACGCAGCGACATTTACACCCACCCTGTGAATTCGCATGTCGTCATCTTGTCATGAGTGAGTGAATGTCTATGCATTTAATGTTATGTAATGTAACGTAATGCACTAAAGTAACTCTCCCTCACTACTTTCGCTCTTACAACTTCTCTAATATATTTCTCTGCCTTTTTTTCGCCACGCTGTATTACTCTCTCTTTCTATAATGCATTTCAGCGCTAGCCTTTCCAATGGAATTGTAGTCGTCTGCTCCATACTCCTACATTAATGCGCATACTTATTGTGAGTGTATACAGTCCCTTACAACTACCAACTGCCAGCTTAACAAATACATACTATGTACCCCAACCTTATATTTTCCAAGACGTTCTTTCCTCAAATGGCTGTATTATATTCAACAATGTTCGTATGCCACCCTATTAGCCATATACTACGTAAAGCTAAAGCTTTTTCTCTTAAAACTTCTTCTTCTTACGGAGAAAGCCTAATGTGTTTCTTGTGCTCTGTTCCCTTTTCATAACACGCAGTTCATAGTTTCTTTCTTTACTGGAAATGTGTGTGTATGTAGGTATATATATGTGTGTGCATGTGTGTGGTGGTTTCAAAGAAACCACACTCTCTACATCCGAGGACAGAGTGATAATAATATTAAGGGCCTTGTGAGAAAGTTAGTTGTATATTGTATGTATAAAAACTGCGTACTCTCACCAACAGAAAGTGTATACAAGGATGGAATTACTACAATTCACTTTAGTTTTACTTTCACTTGCTTCGTATTCCAGTAACTTAGTTCTGGCAGAGTATTCCAGTATTCTAATGCTGCTGCTGCTGGAGACAGGCTTGCTTAAGTTAACGAGGGGAAGCATTATGTACTATATATAGAGAGAAACATCAGTCGAGTAACACACAATGCATTCACGCATCCAGTCCACTCTCTCTGGAAGAACATCTATACTCTACTCGTGCAGTGTGTAAGCATTTAGACTGAATATAGACTGGAACATAGACTCTCAATAAATTTCATGGAATTTATTTACTCATACATTTTTCAGAGAGTAGTGAAGGGAAAGAAAGCTTTATTGTGTTGCTGGGAGGTTTATGGGGGAATATGTTAGTTTTAGCAAGAAGCGTCTCCACTCAACTCCCTTCTTTTCAGTTGTAGTCCGAATAAGGAGGGAATATTTTAGTGTATTGAACTCTTGAAACTGTAGGAAATGGCTGCGTGGTGTGTCGACTGGAGAACACTAGTTGATTCTTCAGAGTCCTACTCGAGTAATTTACTGCAAAGTAGTTGGTAATGCTGGTGCTGACATAGAGGGATTTATTCTCCGCCAATTCTTCAGTCTCTCAAATGAACTTCTACTTTACCTACTGCTCCTCAGACTACAGAACATTTCTCCTTTTCTCCCACCTAATGTTCTCTCCAGTGCCAACACACACAACTCCACTCTTTTCCTAATAGACTCCTAGTGCATCTCGTCGTCTCAATCCTCCACCCCTCCTGGAGACTCATCTGTTTTCCTCACTTTCACTTATTTCCACTCTTTGTACTTGTACAATCAAACAACCATATTAGAAACAGACGAGCAACGGAAAAGGGTCAGTCGGTCAATTGTCCAGGGCCTTTTACATCTTCCACTTCAAAATGGCTCAAATGGTTCCTTTTGGACTCGTTTTTGCAACTATTACACTCTCACACAAAAAATGATCAACGCTATCTCACTTTCAACGTCTTTCGAATACTTTCTTGTTCAATTCAATTTTTCTACTGTTGCCTTTGCTCCAACCATTACCGAATTGCATTCCATACACAGGACTATGCTGCCTTTTTTTATCGTGCAATGTTAAATAAATTGCAGTAGTATGTAGTACCTAAGTATGAACATGTACAGAGATATTGTATTGAATAAGGTTGGGCTTGTCGCTACATAATGCAGTGTAATTGCACTGCATGCAGCTGTTGTTGTGTTCCTTGAGTGTAGAATCCATTTTAGAAATTAGCTGACTTCACTGAGTTTTTTGTGTTCTGGGTTGCCATTTTGATAGGAGAACTGTGGCAGTGCAGCATAGTTGGTTATGTGGGATTATAATAGTGTGGACTATAAATGCGGATGTTTATCTTGAATCCGTGGAAGTACGTTGGGCGGAGATATATCGAAATACAGTAAGTAGTTTAGATGTCATTGCATTCGAAAGCTCATCCTCGTTACATGAAAGATAAAGACAAACTGAATTCCTCCATTATACGAGAGAGACTAAAAGACTCATTGTCTCTCCTTTCATTAAGTGTTCTATGTTTTATCTCTTCTTCTCTCAGTTCAGTCTGCACACATGTAACAAGAAGAACATCTCATGCAGTAATTCCTACTCCGCTGTATACAAACTACGGCTAGGAGACTACTATAAGGTTTCAATGGAACGGAATGTGGGAAAAGGAAAAAAACGGAGGATTCAGAGCGTAATGTTTCAAGATGTATTATTATGTGCATAGGGAGTCCGTTAACTGTGTCTGCTATGTATTTTTGCGATTTATCTATTTTTACAGGAGACCACGATATAGTTGGTGGTGGGCTAGGACTGTGTACACTGCACCATCATAGAAGACAGTTAAAATAAAGAGTGGAAAATAAAGAAAGGAAGAAGAGTAGGAGCAGCTTAAGTGTATCCCACTCAAAGCAGAATACTCCGAATGTTATTTACCCAGAAATCTCTGGAGACTGGAAAAGAAAGCAATTCAAAAGAATTTTAAGAAGAAACAAGAAAGTTGATACAGACTTGAGTCTATAAGCCTAGGCTGTGTGGTGTGGTGGTGTAGTAAAGTTAAATGTATTAATTGCCTGATCTAATGTTCTCTCTGGCACACAGTGTGCACTCTGTGCAGCATGAGCACCGCAACAGTAACATTGGCTTAAGCTTAAAAGCTGCTTATTATTGGCATGGAGCAATGCTCAATGCAATCCTTCTCGTTTAGAACATTAGATCTTTCCCTATGCAACTCTTTGACTTAGTTGGCATTTGCTCAAACGTCTAATGTTCCACTCTGTCAGTTTGTTAGCATCTACAGCCTTACATTTGTGCCTACACCTACACATCCCTGTACCTATACACAAATACAAATACTTGACATGGGATAAACCTATATGCATGTAAAACTAAATTAGTACTCGACTGCTGTGTAAATCCACTATTACTCCGCTCCTGCCATTATAAACACAAGAGACGAAAAGGAAATAGAATGGTGAGAATAATTATTGTGGCTGAGTGTTTCATTCTGTTCTGTTTCTGCAGGATACAAAGTGTTGTTCGTGGCACAGCGGCCACGGTGTGTGGTGGCTTCATGGATTTCCTTCCAATACATAGAATGCTATAGTGGAAGAGCATGGAGTATAAAATAGATTCAAAATACATCTAGAAATGCTATAATGTCATGCATCTTATGCACATAGCTCTACAAGGGAAGGACTCTCCGTGTTGTGTTGGTTTGCTAGTGTAATTGTATGTTGTGTATGTGTGTGCTGAGAGCAGATAACCAGACAGCTGCAATTGACAGGCTGTTGTTTCACTTTCTAAGGGAAATTAAATGGAGATCTTGCGTGCCGCTTTTGGCTTTCCTTTCCTCTTCCGACTCATACTAAATACACAGTCTATACACACTCTATACACTTCATCCTACACGTAGCTTCCCAAAATACGCTTCCATACAACACTACACACTTACAAATACAACAGATATTCTTGGTGATTCAGTTTCTACTCTCGTGCTTCTATAAAATGTATGGTGTGTCGTGCATTTGCACATATATTAGTAGCTGGGCAATTTACATTGTGTTATTGAGTTATAGTTCACGTAAACTAAAGCATTTATCTGTCCTTACCGACACGATATAAATATCCTGGGGAATCAGCCAACTTTCCTGTTAAATAGACCCTTCTACTTGTTTCCATTGTGTTTCACATTCTGTTTTCTCTTAGCGTCGTTTTGTAAGGAGAAAAGCGAAGGAATCCTGCGATAAGTATTTTCGCTACTTCGTATGGAATGAGGTTAGAAGGAGATATGAGTGAAGGTGAACTATACACCATGTGTTTCAGTAGTGTATCGCATAGCGGGTATATAAGGAGAGTGACCGACTACTGCACGACTCCTGACTGCTTCTCTTTATGTATTTGCATTTGAGTGTGAATTCTGGTGGCTGTGTTTGTATCGGGCATTGTATCACATTTCGTGCCACTTTCCCACTTTCCTTCCACACCGACCTCCGTCACAATCACAATTGATAATCATTAAAAGCCACGACGACGCGACTGGAGCGGAGAGTGAGTGTCAACTCTCCACTGTACCATTGTCCTTGTCCCAGGGTTCTCCTTTTGTGTTATTAGTGGAGTGATGACGTTATAGCCCTGCAATACAGTCGTCGTATATGGGGTGGTGGTGAAAAGTGAAAACCTTGTCACAGCCGTTTACTGTTTTCAAGCTCCATAGATCCACACAACAGTTTCCTCCGGGTTGCTTCTGTATTTTGCCGGAGGTTTCAGGATTCATTTCATGTCTCTCTTTCTCTCTCGCTTTGTCAAGTCAAAGGCCTCTGTTCTTCTGCATCTATACATGACACACATGTAATAAGTATAGAACTAGCAAATGAATTAATTAAAAGTGTACGAAATGAAATACAATGAGAAGGATTGTCATATCATCCACGGTTAAAATCCTATTCACAACTCGCAACCACAAGATTTGTTTTAAGAAGATTATGCCATTGTTGTCTATACTATTATTTGAGATTTCGATTAGAACCTTTAGCAAATCTTCATATAGCACAAGTGAGAGTGCCTATACACACCCCAACTTTTGTTACCAGTGCATAAATGTAGAATTCAAACCAGAATTGTTTCAAGAGTTACATGAAAGCAACTTTTATCTCATACGGAAGTGTGCATCTAGGTACCTATGCAGCTATTTGCCATTTAAATTGAATTGGGCGGTGCTCACTTAGATAAGAGTTGTGAAAGCGACTGCAGTTTATAATGATATAAATGATAAAGCAAGTTTGCACATCGTAATTCCTAATCAAGGCACCCGGCAACCAAATTACGTACAAGGATTTTGTTAACGGAAAAAACCTAGAATGGAATTAGATTCCATGCTAGGTTTTTCCGGTCGCACGGTGCCTATTAATAATACTTTCACTCTGGAGAATTTCATACCCGGAGATTCATTGTAATCTTTTACGCACCTTCCATGTAGATTCTCATTAAAATAAGTGCAGAATAGGAGCGCATGTACTCCCAAGGTTGTTGGCTTTCAACCAACATGTTATTCAGTGGATCTACTAAGGTTGACAAACAGTTCGATGTACAAGTTAAGTGTAGTGTACAGGTATATAACCTTTCATTTGCTTTAAATTTGAAAGAAGTTGTTGTTAAGCCTTTTCCCATTACATATTGCATTGAAAGTAAAAGCATAGAGTGTGTAGCAAATCAGATGAAGTGCAAGGGTGCTTATTTAGGTTAAGCACCCTGCATCACTATTCTGTTCCTCGAATAAAGGAAGGTTCTCTAATGTCAAAAACATAATCTGTATCAGATATCAGATAGCTATACCTACCTACTAGAGGTGGTAACGAGCCGAGCCAGCTCGTTGCCCGCTCGCCCGAACTCGTTTTCGGGCGAGTTGGGGCAGCAAAACTTTGCCGCTGTTTCGGGTTCGGGCGAGTTCGGGCAACAAATGTACAAATTATTATTCATTTAATCATATGTAATGCAAAAAGGGAGTCGGTTTCGGGCGAGTTCGGGCAGCTTCGGGCTTAAACTTTCCGAGTTCGAGTCGGGTTCGGGCATTACATTTTCGAGTTCGGGCGGGTTCGAGTTGGAAAATATCTGCCCGTTACCACCTCTACTACCTACTATGTATTATTAAGGAGAATTGTGAAATAGAGTGCGGCGGGTGATGACTAACTAACTGAGAGATACGCAACAACAGAATTTACAAAGAAAAGTTCACAAAAAGTCAAAAATAGCTTGCCATGTTCCATGCATCATTAATTAAGGTTATACACAAATGAAGATGTATACCGAGGTCCAAGAAACAAACTTTGTGTCGCCATTTTGTGAGAATCCAGTAAGTTTATAAATGCATATTACTATTGCTAATTGTAAGACTAAGGCTGTAGCAGTATAAAAGTGGAGAGTTGTTGGGTGGGACACAGACACAATGACACAAACAAAGACCTTGAAACCATACAATCACTATGTAAATCTCTGTATATTATTTCTTTTGTTGGTATAAAGAATAGTGAGGCTGAATAAATTAGAAATGATCAGATAGTGCATTGCATAATGTTATATAGAATGTGCAAAGGTTAGGTTTTGAATTCTGGAGGTATGAAAATACAGGTAAAGAAAAGACGGATGTTCTTATGGGAGGTGAAAATGCATTTGTTTGATGTTGCAGTTGCCGGGAAGCTAACGAGGGAAAAGTAGAGTGTGGAGTAAACTGAAGAAAGTAAGATATATCTCAGTGTGTACAATTATGAAGAAAGGGCAGAGAGAACTGGGAGTTGAGCATTTGGAAAAAGTGAATGTTAAGTAAAGGTTGAGATATAGGGAGAGTGCATGGAGATGAAAGTATGAACTAGTCGGAGTGTTAATGCTGTGGGTCTATAGAGATAGGTGGACTGTGAGTGTAGTGGAGTATAGTGAAGTGGATGGAAAAGGAGAAGAGGGAACTTATCTTTTAGTTTAGTTTCTTTTGGTTGAGTAGTTGGTGGGTCGGGAGTCGGGAGTCGGCGGCTGGAGTCTCTGACTAAGTTGTGATAAAAGTGAGAGAGAGAGAAAGTGAGTAAGGAGAGTAAAGCCAAGGAAAGCAAGCTGGGCTTGTCGTGCCACCAAATGATGATAATTATCAGGCTTTTCCTTCCTCCTTCCTTGTCAAATCTCTTTTAGTCCCAAAATATACACTTTTCCAGGAGTTCACTCCACTTCACTCTTTCCAGTCCACTTCCAGCAACTCCTCCATACCCTCTCACCCTATACGCATTCTCTACATTCTATATACATTTAGGTACCTAGGTAAGGTACTACACAATATATACAGTAACCAAGTGTTTACGATACGCAGGCATAGCTAGTGCTGTTGTATGTGTGTACAAGGTACATACATTAGTTGGTGTAGTATATACAGTGTATAAAGCGTAGTTTTACAATATTGTTGAGAATAGAAAGTAGTTGTGTGTATAGATTAGTTGAAAATGCTGAAGTTAACTCCAGTCTGGAGCTAATAGGCGTAATACAAGTAAAAGTCTGGGAGCAGAGGCTGGTTTTCTACATGTCCTTTATCTGGCTTGCCTCTCTGCCCTATCTTTTCTATCTATCTGTGCTCATCTCTCTAAGAAGTCGAGTAAAACAGGACTTGCACTTTATTCCAGCTTACCTCTCCCCCATATCGAGGTAGACGTGGTTTATATTTTATTTTGTCTCTGCACATCTATTGGAATTGCCAGAGTAGATGAGAGATAAGCGGGCCGTGGTGGTGCTATTAGACTGTGAGTGACTAGGGGAAGTTAAATAGTGGAATACTCTTAATAAGAGCTTTGTGAATGTACACCACCACTATGCCACCAGGAGCACCACCACGTGCACCGCACCACAGAAATCCATCCAGGAAAGGAAACCTAAAAGTCTCTTGAAAGTCTTTGAGTTGAAGAAAGCTGTAGTGGTTTGCTTTGGCTTGGCTTGTCGTGTGATGGAGTACTTTGCTCCTGATTCCATTCTTGGCGGATTTAGTTGAGCTCAGTTTTAGTGGCGATGTTTAAGGAGATAGGAGGACGAGGATGGTATTGCATTGGTTCGATGAGAGCGAAACTGGCGTTTTGTTCCGTGCCAATAATTTTGTTAGTGAAATGGAAGGAAAAACTTAATTTCTTTATAGTTTCGTTTCTCACTATCATATTGCCGAAAGCATCGTATTTATGTGGTCTGGTGGGTTGGTCGACGGCGGCGGGTGTGTGGATTGGGCTACTTGTGGCAATGCAAAATTATGTTACGAAGTGAGGCTGTGAATAGCTCCATGCGGGCAGAGCAGACTTTATGAAGTGTATGGTGTTACTATTACAGTCACACAGTCTGCAATAGAACACAATTTACTTGATTTCGTTTCACGAGAAAACTTGGAGAAAGTACGAAGATGAAACGAATTTGTTAGATGTGCATTCAAAGTGTAGATATAGTGGACTACAGTGAATACAAATAGACATCATGAAATAATATGCATAGTTTGTACTTTCTGATTATATTCAAAAATATTTCCACGCAGAGCTCATTCACAACCAACCACACAGATTCATTTATTGTCTTGGGAATTCAAAGAGAAAGTTATAAAGTAAAGGAAATACTCCTACTTCAAAGCCAAATTGGAACACTGAGATCAAAACGAACCTTCGTCATCTTCCCTTACGAAACAGCTCAAGGAGTTCAGCAAAAACACAGAAATCTTGTTCCAAACTAAATATCACTATCTGTACGAACGGCTGGCTGCGTAGAAAATATGAAAATAAATGCAGACTCTGTTTGTAAAACAAATAGGTCAAACTCTTGTGGCGAAAATTAGTGATATCTGTGATGGCATGTAATCAACTACAATTTTCTTTTGATACCTTCAATGAGAACCTAATGAAGAAGGAACATTGGAATGAACCATCCTTTCATTAAGCTTAGCAATATTCTATCTAGATTTACATCCGTAAATAAGTTCAATGGCCAATGACAATTCGTGTCAGGACAAAGTTCCATAGGATTAGCACATCTACAAACATTTCATAAAGAAAACGTCCTCAAATGAAATGCGTCTTGTGGATTTATGCGAAGGAGTTGTTGCTAGTAAGATTTGTAAAATGCTGAGGCATATGTATAGCTATGGTGTGTAGTGTAGTGTGCAGTTAAAGCAAAACATAACGACGAGATTATAATAGTGAGGCTAATGGCAATGATAAAACGTTCCTTCTGCTTATCTCCATTTGTAAGGATTTGTTTGAGAGGGAGCAGATGAGATTTTGTCTATAGCTTTTACCCCTCCAAGTCAACTCAGAAACTTTATATGTGCTATAACGTGTGTAAAGTGTAATGCGATGAAGAGAGAACAATGCAATGGGATAATCATTCCCTAACACAATATTACAGAGTGCTCGTCTCCGTACTCATTCTATAAACGGATTGAGTATCGCAGGAACAATTCGAACAAAGCACCTCGCTCCTAGTTTAGATTACTGCATCAATATACGGTGAATTCCACGAAGTTTATTTTTCAGAAATATCCTTGGGATTGCAACTAATTTCTCCGTATTCCATTTCCAGTTTACCTCATGCAAAAATAAACAGAAGTACCTATAGGTACTTTAGGTAGGTGCCTATTAAGTATAGCCCTTGAATCCGCTCGAGAAATGGAAACTATACACTTAGGTATGTACATGAGGAATTTATGCCATAAAAAACTTGGCGTGGTTAATCTAGTTGAGTGGAAGGATTTGGGTAGGAATAATAAGCAAAATGTTTATCTGTTTTTGATTGACTATATAATTTGATTTGAAATCTTAGCTGATTGAAGACAGACAAATGAAATGGCTCATTCTATCATTATTTCTAGAACTCTAGCACTATGCTAAGTTAAAATGCTTGTGTACACTCACTCCAATAAAATTGTTGCAAACTTTTGAGATTGTAAAATGCGTCATTGTTTTTAGTGATTTGAAGTGTTCGGCCGACTTTTTCCTTAGGATATTTGTGCGATTTTATTCTATGCGAGTTTAGGCAATTTTTGAGGGAGAAATTCCTCATGCTCAGAGGCTATACTAGCAATGAATACATAGTGCATATACTGAACTGGCCATAAACACATTGGAACTACCTATGGAAAAATAAAGTGTAGAAAATAGAAGTCACATAAGACGAAGTTAGCGGCTTAAACAGAAGAGCTAATAGGAATTTATGATAATGACACAGTTTTCCAAATTATGTGACACGTTGTTGGTTAAATTGGTCTCAGCTTTTGCCTAATAATACGGCCTCGGGTATTACAGCAGCCGTGCAGTCTACATTACTATTCGCGTGCATAGTCAACTTACACGGATATGTAGGCATAATAATATTGCATAGGAGTGTAGTATAGTAATATGAGGGTTTGATATCTTGTGTATTATTAGTCTGTATAATGACATTGATAGTGGCAATAGCGATAGAGATTTGGTCTTGGTTGCCTTGTTGTTAGTCGACATAATAGCCGTCGTAGCAATTGGCCACTTTCACTCCATGTCTGCATATTCTATAAACTTGGCTCCTTCCTCCCGGTTCCTCCACGGCACATTGCTCCTGTTTGTTCGTATACACGCTACAGTTCTCGTGTGTCTGTCTGGGTGCACACATCCTGTGTTTGTGCAGTGTATGCGTGTGTGCAAGTCCTTATTATTAGATTATATGAGCATGCACATTGTGATTGTGACTGTGGTAATGGAGGAGTCAATGTGTGGCTTCCCAAAATACTACATCGATTATCATCAACATCAACAATGCAGAGTCAAGTGGGAGTTTTATTAAGTATTCATTGGCTGCGTCGTTAACTTTAATGTCACACTAATTTCTGTTTGCTTCAAATGAATACAAACTTTGGACGTGCAGCGCTTCAAGACATAGACAACTTACACGCATCTAGCACTAGGCTGCAACGTCTAAACTTTCTTTTCCCATGCTTGTTCGTAAGTAGATAGTATGTACCTAGTACCTAGGTATACACTATTCATAAAATAAACAAATTGTCCCATCTACGCCCACTCATCCTACTTTTACTTTTTGCTTTCTTAAAACTTGACAAATAATCAGTTTATAACGTTAAATTAAGAATTTCAATGTCTTGTTCATTGCAAGTTGCTTTCAAGTTGTTCAAGCTTCAAGAGCTTTTTTCTGTTGTTGTAAGTGAAAGGAAAATATATCGAGTTTGGTTACTTTTAACATGAATTGCTTTCATATTGAATCAAATGCGTATTAAGAATAATTTACTCAGTTTATATTTTGTTCCTTTTCAATGATCAATGTATTAAACCAGTATCAAAAACCACATATGTATCAGTGAGAGAAATATTACACACATACACATACAGACAAGCAGCAATCATATAATAATAACATACTGCTGTTTCTATTTGTAACGATGAAGTGTACTCTGGACAATAATTTTAAGTCTATTTCAATTTCAAGCGTACATGTGTAGTGGGAGGTTTAATGCATGGTAATTTTTACAGGGACTTTCTTACATTATATTACTGTTTTTTATCTAGATCGCTTCCAGAATTCCAGTACTGCACACTATACACGTAGCATAATTTGGCGTTTGTATTATCGCTTTTATGAAAAAAATGTTGTATATTCCTTAGTACCTTTATACCTCCGTTTACACTCGTATCTAGTATCTATAGGCTAGGCTTACATAGTAATTTCCACTCAAATTGATTTGTATGATGTATTGAGTTCTATAATTAAAATGACTGGGTGCTTATACTTGTGCTTCCACTTATTGCTGTGCCAAGCACTGCTGGCATTTTTCATTTGAATGAAATGCTGTGAGCACACTCAATCCAGTATTTTACTATTTAACTTGTCATTGTTGTCATTATCCTTATTTCTGTATTTATTACTTTGCATAGCGATAAAATTTCAATTTGCACTTTAGCACCCAACCAACTTTCTCCAGTGCACACTTATGTAATACTACACTACTACATATTTTATATTACAGCCATTCAACCGACTCCTTTCCAGTCAGTTGACAGTCAGGTCTTCGCGAATATTGCTGCAGCAGCAAAAATTAGCATTTCTCGACGTTTTCCTCCCTATAAATTATTATCATATATCTCGTATAATGTAATTCCACAACTATGTAGCGTGGATGCAAAAATGTCTTCTGCTGAATTTACGGATAGTTAATTCCTGCTCGTGTTTCACTGACTGACTGTTGCAAACAGTTACGCCATTGTAATTGTAATACATGAAGGATTCAGCCACGAGCTTGAGAAATAAATATCTGAATTGTGGGAAGGGAGCTGGTAGTAAGTGTGTGAGATGGATAAGGAAGGACGAAGAAAAATTAATCAAGTGTCAACGATTGGAATTTGGGTTTTAGGCTTAATTACTTGTGGCAAGAAATTGAATTTATCCGGAGGAGATGATGATTGAGTGTTTTTCCTGAGCTGTCACGTTCCATTACACAGTAACGGGAAACTTTTACGCTAATGAGTTTGCTATACACCCCAGAGCTAGAGACTGGAACGTTTCCACACATTTTATTAACCCAGTAGTTGTTTATAATTTGATAGATGTGCGGTGTTCCTCCAGCCTCAATGTGCTATCAATAGCTGCTCAGCTCCTCACTACATGGCAAAATGACATGAAAAATTTATAAACTCCCATAGTGCAAACTACACACTAACAAATCATGTTTCCACGTGTCCCATGAATTTTAATTTCACTGCCTAAAATGAAAGGTTCATTTATTTTCCTCCATTAACTCTCCGCCATAGGCAGCACACCATCACCACATCATTCACCCATTTACACATTTTCCTAATGCAAGCAATTCTACAAACAGTCCCATCTTGCCCATGATGCTCATTAATGGTTGAAATGGTTGTTAGCAATTTTTCCTCATTTTTGTAACTGTATAGGTACTGTATTACTAACAATAAGTAGAATCCACCATAAAGAAGTGTAGGTTGTAATGTATCTCTGTCATTTTTCAGGACTGAACTGCATGTATGACGAAGAAGGGCCATCGTTCACCGACGAACCTCCGTCTAAAGTGGAGTTTATTAATGAGGCGGGCATCCGTGTGAACTGCAGTGCAAAAGGGAGACCAACACCGTTGATTCAGTGGACTTTGGCCGACATGGGTCCCATATTAGAAGTTCCAGGACTTCGCTATATTTCTTCAGATGGCTCACTTGTGTTTGCGGCTTTCCCTGCTGAATCTTTTCGACCAGATGTACACTCAGCCACCTACAGGTAAACAATAATGTACTCACCCTTATGGACATTAGAATTATGTTCGTTGCAATTGTTAAGCCATTCTCTATGATACATATGCACAGGCTTTGTGGATTATTTGAATAATCTGCGGTATATTTCGGTTATATTGGTTTCAAATGGTCAAATTCAAATGTGCCAAGTTTTGTGAACAAAGAGCAAACAGTAGAATGTGTAGAAGTCGAATAGATTGGAATAAACTGGAAAGAGCTATGGATTTGGATATCATTGTACACCACAGACGGCTTAGTAGCCGAACATGCGACAAACGATGAGCTGTGATGTGCACGCTATTTTATTCCAATTCCTGTTTCGTGCTGTCCGGGTGTAAAGAGTGTGGGTGTGGGCATCCTTCTGTGTGCTTTACTTAGGCACACATGAAATCCCACATCAGACACAAAAGACAAAAGATTTTTCTATTATTTCATTTCTGAGTGTCCCTGTCGTATGTCGAAGCAAGCTGTGGCATTTTCAATATCGTGGAGACCGAGTTTTTGGCTTTCGTTTGACTTGGGGTTTTCAAATCAATTTTTGTGTGAGTGAATAAGCAAAGCCGCAAAAAAGGTAAACAGTCGATTGGACAAGGACATCGGACATACGTTCACAGAACACATACACGAAATCAAAAGGAAGGAAAAATCAATAAGGATGTGTCCAGTTTGTTTGTTTTTCTGGTGTGTTGTGTTGACCGTCGTGTGGTTTGATTTGGTGTGTCCTTTTGTCTTTGACCGGCTGCTCTTTCTCGTCAGTCCTATTGCTCTTTTGCTCTGCTTTCTGTTTTCTTTATTAATGTCCTCTCATATCCAATGTCACAAGAGTGCCATTCTATGTTTTCATGTCTTAAGTGGTCTTTGTTCACGTATTAACAGTATGTGCATTGTGTATGCAGCAACATACGCACAAAGCCTTCTTTATTCACTAATGCCTACTCAAACAATGGAAGCAGTTTTACTGAAAACGAAATACTGAAGTCATTACACGATTTAATACTTCATGCTTTTATATTAAGACCGCTATTATGTCTACATACGTGTACTCTACAATATTGAAGTGTTAGCTGGACGTAGTGGTCATTATAGTCATAATGCATTTCTTGTGTTGACAACAGTCCAGAAATGCTTTTGTTCAATTAAGAACATTTCTTAGTATGGTTCGTTTTTGTCTTGTTTTGCCCTATGATGTGACTAACGTTTGGGCTTCGATTTGTGTGAATAATGTAAAAATTAAGTCTATTTTATTATTTGCAGGTGTATTGCTTCAAATTCCGTCGGTACAATTGTCACCCGAGATGTTCAAGTCAGAGCAGGTAAGTTCATGAGCTCTTCTACACTCACTAATCGCCATACGAGATAAAATGTGCATTTAATCTAATTATAACTGTCAACTACCAACTGCTGAGGGGTCAAATCATAATACACTTTTCTGTTTTCAGCTTCTGCTGTACAGTTTAAGATTCAATGTATTTAATTTAATGTATTTAAAGGCTATATTTTAGTATATATTTTAAAGGTAACTCGTATATATTTGTTTACGAAAATTAGCATAATATATACCTCATGTTTTGAGTTTGCCCCCCCCCCCAACCAATCCTGGCTACGCGTCCGGTTAACCCTAAAGTCATATTAAAGTTTTCGGTGCAACAAATCGTATGACTTTTAAAAGTAGGCCGAAAACAAATATGCGAAGTTAGCTGGCGGGGGTGTTGTCAAGGCTTTATGTAAAAATTAAGTAACTAACTAAATTGTTAATTATCTTAATTATCTAACCATTCAGATTGCTAAAGTGGGAATTCACAATATTTTCGGCCTACTTTTAAAAGTCATACTACTTTTCCTGCATAACATAGAATGAGTCTGTGGCAAACTTTTAGTCATACACAACCAGACTGAGCTTACAATGTTTTAAAGTTGTAAGTTATAAAAATATATTAGTTACTGCTTAATTTCTGATACATCCCTCATATAATTTGTAGTATTACTGCTATAGGGAACAAATGAAACGCATGCAATTATTACTATGTTAGGTAAGTCTACCTGTACGTATTGCAACGACATAATTATATTATAGAAGAGATTGTATGTATCTACAATAATATTATTAAAAAATATTTATTTGAGATTATTTCTATATTGATTGACGCTAGGACATTATAGTGAAAATGCTTTTTGCAAAATTTATTTGTACTGAAGTAGAGCGCTTGCATGAAATTGGGTTTTGTATTATTGTGCTGACGTATTATGGAGAAAATTATAAATGTACGACTGCATGCATAGTACAAACATCATTATTCATTAGTAACATTGCTTTATGTATAAAAGAACGTAGAGAATTACTTTTTAAACTATTTGTAGATAGCTATTGGTATACCTACTTACATCTGCTTTGATGATGGAGAGGTTTCTTTGTCAAGTCTCCAATATTGCGAATAATTTAAAGTGAATAATTACGAAAATTACTTACGTTTTTCAGTAATGTATTGCCAATTTACGTTTTTAAGCTAAAATGTATCAGCAAAGAGAAACCCCCATACAAGACGGGAAAATGTGTACAATAGCAATATGTTCTGTTACAATCTGCCGAAGGCACTGACATGTGTTTACATGTATTTAACTCTGCAAGAGTACGCATTAGTGTACGTGACAAGTAGTATGTGTGGCTGGAAATGGAGATTGGTTTTGGAGGAGTGTGGTGGGAGTGAAGAAAGGTATTGGGGAGTTTGAATGGAATGTATAGACTGGGAAGGTAAAAAAGAGAATTAAGTGCTGATAGATTGTTCACCTGAGTGTGAAATTTAGGAAAAGTGCTTTTCATATTTGTTCCTTCATGTCTTGGCTAACTCAGCTTGAGCTAAGCCGAGTTTTTCTTTGAAACTCTTTTTCTAGGCTGTGCAGCTGAGGAAAGCTGTTCATCCAACAATGCATTGCTCTTTGCTTATATTGTAGTGGAAGAAAAATCTGTTACCTTTCGTTGATAGTGTGTCGTCGTCGTTTGGTTGTATGACATGTATGTACCTACGTATGACAGTATGTGCGAGATAATAACACATAGTGCACACGTCCCCACATTTGCAGTTCCTCGTCTCCTCATCCCATCTTTCTCTCTCATCTTCACTCAACTGAACTCGGCTGCTTTTTGACGAAGCCCATCCCATTCAGTCGTCAACATAAATGATAAAAATTTAGTCTCTGCAGGATTTTGGTTTTTCTAAAAGAAAGGAATCTGTGCTCAGAATTTCCCTGCTAGCCTGCCTGGACTCATATCTGCTAAGTATCTCTTTTCTATATACACTGTCATTCCACTGTGTAAATACAGCCTGTACGGAAACTTATTACTAAGAGTGGAGGAGAACTGCTATCTCCACACGTCGCCTTACGCCTTACGCTCCTATAATTGCATAGCGCACTAAAGATAGACTGTGAATGGTACTTATTCTCATAATAATAATAATTCTTGTGTGTGATGCGATATGAGAGCCCAGCCAGCCCATCCATCCCATTACATCCAACCCTGCAATCAGGCGAAAGAGGACGGAAACGAAAGACAAAAGTTGATGGGTCGTGATGGGGAGGATGATTGGAATTTTCCTCCTTTTCTTTCACATCTCCTGTCGTCCTCCTACCCGCCGTTCTCACACAAGACAACTCACACTGTGTCTAACGTCAACTCACTCAACTAAAGATCCACATATAGACTGGCACCCGGAGAAAGAGTTCATTGTAGCTTTGTGTATTACACAGCCACTGCTTCTACGGTGTATATAGGAGTCTATGACTAGGAGATATAAAAAGTATCGCATTGCTTGGAAGCAACTGAGCTGGAATGTGGAATGAAGTGAAACGGTTGGAAATGATGTGGAGATGAAACTGCTGGGGATTTTAGTTTTTATTCTTTTGTTGACTGCCATAGTCTTCCTCCTCCATTCACTCTCGCTATTCATCCTATACTCTTGAACATACCATTTTTATAATAATGATACGTGGGCTTGTTGTTACTAAGGATTAATCTCGACTTCCAATCTCATGTCGTTTTTAATCTTCACTCTGTGTATGTACTTAATATTGCACTGGGTTCATAGCTCACATATACGCTTTTGTGTTCAAATGCTAGAAGAAGAAATCCAAAGAGATTCATTCACTTCTTTATCATTTTTGTCCCAATTTTTCTAACAATAATGAATACACTTTTACTGTAGTTTATTTATGGGTAGTTGGAACAGAATTTAATTAGAATACCGTGGTGAGCAGGAGAGTTCTATTGCCTACAAAATGCTTAAGAGTAAAAACAAAAGGAATTATTATTCTCTAGGCCAGAAAATCTTTCACTTGACTGAATTAATGAGAATCTCTGATGTCATGTTTCTAGAGCATCATTGTTTTAAATTGCTTCATCATTTCATATCTTCCATGCAGCTTTACAAAAATGCCTTCCTTCATTCATTTCAACCAAGCAAATCCCTGAAACAAAGTAGCTACTTGAAACTGTACTTAAATGCGTTTTGAGTACTGTCTAACTCATATATTTAAGCTAACCAGTAATCAGACACAAAGATTGTAATCGTTTACCCGTATCAACTACAAAACTATGAATTTCGTGAGTATAGCTGTATTCTGTATGCAAACGGATATTATAGCTAGTGGCTAAGTATGCAAAGATAAATAAATTAATAAGCAACAACCCACGCAGTCGAGAATTAATGAAAACGCAACAATAATAGAAAAAGTACCTACCTATGCTTTGAATTGGGAAAGTCATTCTCGCTTGAGCCAATTCGATTTTCATTAAATTCGAATATTTGACATCATACAATACAACACCACCACATTAGAAACTCATAGTAGCATACTAGCATTAGTTATTAACTAGCTCTTTCTATGAGAACCAACGAACATCTCAATAATCATCAGTCGTGGCTTACAATTTTGACTTTGTAAATGAGCTACATTGTACATTTAGAAGTTAACTGGGGCAAATTTTTAGATTTTCATAAAAATATAGTTGATTAGGTCATTTGATAGAAATTAGGTTTTTGATGGACAAAAATGATTGGTACTCTGTTAAAATAACTACAATCTGGCTAACTTCTAGAGCTGTGCAGTGTGCGTGGTATGGCAGTTAACGTAGTGCACTCTCATTGAAAATATAATGTTAGAAACTGGTGGTGTTTCTGTATTTTATTGCATAGGAACTAGCATTATGTGTAAACGTAGCGTGGTCTTGCCATTTTCGGTTGAATAACGATGCCCTTTGCTAGTACACCTATCAAAGCCCTTACGATAGTTGCTCCGAGGTCTTTATCTTCGCTTGCATCCAACCTTTTTACCATTGAAACTGCTACACACTCACATCGATGCCAATGCCATACACTGTACACTGTGCAGAACACGTTGGGAGGCAAATAGACTGAACTGCAAAACTTTTTCCACTCAAATATACAAAGCACATAAGAATAGCACTATTGTTATCTTGCCCTTTCATTTTACATTACGTATTACGTGTATGGTTTTTGTGCCCCTTTGCTCCTATGCACTACTGAAAGACTGCTCTGTTTCTTCAGCACATAAAGATCAATTAAGTTCCATGCCTGTGAACAATCGCATCAAACGCCTAAAGTATTTCTAACATTCTTTATCTTATCTATGAGTAGATTTATAACAGAACTAAACTTTTACTTTTTTACTGCTTTTGACGCGACTTAGGTAAATGTTCTGCACAGGAAAACGACCTGTGTAAAAATAGGCAGATTTATCTGCATTTTCACCGTTGTAAAATTACAATTATCTGTCCAAATCTACTCCGAGTGTAGATGACGCAATTCTACTTGTCATTTATTAGCAGAGGCAGCACAGTGCGTGAATGCGTAAGAGATGGGACTCATGGGAGTGTAAAGTCTGCTGTTGTCTCCATTTCCGTTTATTTTCTTCCTACCTACACCATCCACAAACAACAATGCCTTGTATCACTTGTTTTCTCTTATGTGAGCCTCATAGTACTTATATACAATTAAAAGGACGCTATAGCCACCATACGACACTCAAATTCCATTTCCTCTTTAACTCGGGACAGGATATTCCAAATAATTCTTGTGAAATTGCGGAATGACACGATGAGTATTTGCTTGGAGGAGTAGGCCTAAAATGTCCGTATGAAACAAGGGAAAATTTTAGATGTGTGTACTGTGTATAATGGCATCGGAATTGACATCATAATTTTAACCCGTTTATTCTAATATTTAGTACCTGTACATTATACATTATACACTACTAAAGCTTGGTGGTCTAAAAATAAGTTGAGCAAGTTAGTAGAATGTGTAGCTTAAGGCTTTGAACTCCTGTACTACCAAACCAAATACTCATGTTGTTGTTGTCAGTGTCAGTTGCACATTACACAAAAGAGCAGAAAAGCGAATTATGTATCTACTATGCATTTACAATTAGCACTAATCGAAGTCGACTTGTGCGTTGTTTTTTGAGATTGGGTTGGGTCGGTTGGGATGTTCTGGTGACGACTCGACATGACGTCTTGTTTGTGATATAAATCCACGTTTAACGACAGTGTGGGCACTAGCACTAAATTCATTTTCTTTTCCTTTATTTTTGAATTCCTTTCTCCTTCCTGCAACACCACTGGCAACTTACTCCATGAGAGATGAGTGTTGTGTATAAACTCCAAATTCTGCTCTATTGTGCTCGACAGTGTAATTTAGTCCAGTGCAGAAGTCTGCTCGCTCAATAAGTGTACGTGTTATATGGAGCAAAGGAACTCTTGAGGTATTTCAACGGGCTGTTGTGCGTCGTTTGAGCTCATCTTTTGGTGTTTGTATACACAAACATCCGCATGTCGTGCTAAGAAATACAACTACCGTGCAGTCTTCCGTACAACTCCGAGGATGTCCTAATGGTTAATATTTGCAAAGCAGTTTATATAATATGTAGTGTGTACGATATGTAGGCATCTGCGGCTATACGTATTTGAGAAGCTAGTTTATACGTACATACGTCAGACATGAACCTTACACAATTCCTTTCTTGGCTTATGTGAATGTGTTGTAGTTCGTTCAAGTGCTGTACAGATATATGTATCTTGACTATGGAGTATGTAGTCAAAGAATATGAGCATGGTCGTAATGTTGTGCGAAATTATAGCAGTGTTCTGTATTCTTGGAGCTAATAGTGCAACTATACATACATACTGATACTAGGGAGCTAGGAGTAGACATGGTGAATGGGAATTCTCGAGACTCGGATATCGCATTCACGCTCTACTACCTTTGGCTTGATAAATAATTGTTCTCCTTCTCACTCTCTTCTGTAGACTCCACTTCTTACACTGTGCTCAGAATTTCTGGAAAGCTCTTTTGCTTTGAATAGCCGAAGACGACCAAGTTGCATGTAATCGGGAGAAGGTGCTATAATGCTAATAATAATAGGTAGGTATTAGCTAGGTAATAATAATGTGTTTTGCTGGGTGGGCTGTGTGATACATGGAATGTATTAGTCGTTGGGCTGAAATCTGAAGGAGTACACAATGGAGAGACTGAATGGATTGTGTGCTGTGAGATAGTGGGCGAGGCTATAGACGGAAAGGTAATGCTGCTAATGGTTTAAGTGAAAGAGACAGGGACACTACAGGGAGAGGAAAGTAGTCAATAGTTTTGAGGCTAAGTCGTTGGCTTTGCCGACTTGTCTGTGTGTTGTGCACTGCTGATTGTGAGTCGAGTAATGGAATGGAATTTTCTTAAGACGAGTGCAGGAGGCTTAAGATTAAATTTCTTACAAGAACTTTCTCATGCGTACACAATGCTCCTTAACAACAAGCTTACAATATTTTAGCTCCTGGTAATAGTCGAAATTAAGTCGTAATGTTGTAATAACGTTTGATTCCCCAATTTTGCCCATTTGCATTTTAAGTCCATCGTCTCCCGTTATTACATTGTGCGATAAGTACTATAGGAATAAGTATACATAGTAGGAAAGAAAGTGAGTTGAGGGCTCTTGGAAGTGAATTGAATGACATTCAGAGTTGTAGTTTGTTGTAAAGAGTGGGCAAGAAAAAGAAAAAGGTGTGTTGGAACAGAAGGAGGAGGATGATGGGTGAGTGAGAGTGGATTATGAGGAGAAAGACGAGTTTAGTGTGGTGTATTGTGGAAAATGTGTGCTAATTAGTTTGTGTGTGGAAAATATTCATATATTCATGAAGGAGAGAGAGATAATGGAGACGGGTAGTGAGTTGTGTGGGGTCTTTTGAGTCTGGACGACGTTGACAGACAAAGAAGAGTGAAACTTCATTCATGTGACATGACATGACGTGGTTAAGCAAGTCTTCATTGTCAAACTTTCTTTTGTAGACAAGGAGCTCTGAACTGGGGGCGACTCTTGCTTTGTGCTCCATTGTCTTGCCAAAGAAACTTTGCAGAAGTTAGCTGTTCCAAGAAAGATATTGACTTCATGAGTTATAATTGGCTATGTAGAATGTGGAAGTACAAGCAGAATGTAGGTTGCTTCTTCCTATCTCTCAATCTCACTCTTTTCCATTATATCAGAGCGTTTCACACGCACTAAAACTACTCTCAGTCCATTTCGCTCGTGTAGACTGGTGCTGATGGTGAGAGAGACAATGCAAATGGCAAATTTTGATGACAGTGTATTGTTGTGTGTGCGTGGTAGTTTCGGAGCTAATAATATTACAATGGAGTCACTTGCTGCGACACAGAAGAATGAAAGCATGAGATAATGAGTAAAGTAGAACATTTCGTTCCATTACCTTTACTGTTAGTGTTGTTTTACGTATAATAAGACTACCGTATTTCCTCTAATTTTAGCCCGGGCTATAATTATGCAAAATTGGTTTCAGGGGAGGTTATAAATAAAGAGGGGGTTACCATTAGAAGGGGAGGCTAAAATTAGAGGAAATACGGCACATAGATTCAGAAGCTTCTTTACTAGCACAATTGTAGTTTTTTCCACTCGTTTCTTGTAACTTTTCAGACTGTGACGCTCAATGTACGCGGTGAAAGTTCAAATGGCGAAATAAATTTTTTTGGAGGGAGAGGATGGGGGGAGGGGGAATTGAAGAAAGATTTGCATCTGTGCTGAGTGTTCACATAATACAGAATACCTTGAGGATGTTGGAAGAAAGCTAATAGCAATTAAGTCATCAGAGGATCCATGATTAGAATAGAAAAGCTTTAAAGTTCTAAATGCTAATGGTAGGAGGCAAAGAAAGCAGAAAGCGGAGCACAATGCAAATACGACTGGGTCCGTGTACAGTTCAGAGAGAGAGAGAATTGTATTTTGCAGTGTGCAGATGTAATAAAGACGAGTGCACACTTGTTTTACATGGCAGTGTATAAAGAATAAAGGAAGAAATGTTCGTTTGTACTTTAGTTACTAGTTACTGCCTTTGTTTGTTAGGGAGTCAGAAAAACGTGCCCGGTGTCTTCAAGAAGTTATCGTCGTATTTTATGTTTCTCTTTTCACTTCCTCCTTTTTCCTCTGCTATGTATACACCAACTATGGCTGTACTTGTTGTCGCGTCCTGTTTTTTCAAGTCCATGTACGCGTTTGAAATTTGTGAGAGTCGGCTGCATGTGAATGTATAGTCCTCCTGCTACTCACGTAGTAAAGCAACTTTGAAAATATATGCACCCAGTTAGTTGCTTGTGTTTGAGACGGAGAAAGGGACTGGAGCGGAGAGAAGTGTGTGTAGCAAATAGAGACAGAGCGGGGAATTTATGGGGAGAATGGTTGAGAAGGTTTCCGTGAAACGAAAGGATTAGTGTTGCTACCATTAATGTGCATTCACTGGTTCGAATATAACGGAATTTCATGCACCGTGAGTGTTTCTATTATGCCATTATATTCTCTGTGTACCATGTTAAGAATTTCTGTGTATTTGAGTAGCGGTTCAGATTCAAATGAGGCAGACACAGGCGACTGTATGTGGAGAAACCGAAACCAGACTATTAATGACATAATTAGTCAATGCAGTCCGATACGACGGTGACATGAATTACAAATTACAATCAGTTCCTCTCCCTCCCATCCTAACAACAAATTAATAAGTTTCCTAACTGTAGCGCTCTAGGTTTGTCTCCATTCAATTTCCCTATGTCCTACTACCACTCTTTTTCACTTTGTATTGTCAGAGCTCAATGTTCATTCAATGTGTATTCATTAACAATTTTGTTTTGAGTTAAGCACGTGCCTGCTTTATTGTCGAAGCATTTGTTTTTAATTCATTCAGTTTTAATTGTTCCTATATTTACCTATTGGATATTTCTACGCTAATTGCTAATTTCGGAGCGATGTGCTTTCGTGTACTGACAAAATGTTGTAGGTAATTCTTTTGCATTTTCTAGGAACCTTGTTCATATATTTAGCATAACTGGTAAATAGTATACATACCTTACATTCTGGAAAGTGTGTTGGTGGAGGTTCTACAAAGTTAGTAGTTAATATATGAGTAATGATTAATATAGACCTGATTTTTGTGCCTGGACATAAAATGTTTGTGGTAGACATGGAAGATGTGTTGCATTTCATATCTGGTGCATCTTTGACAACATTGAGATTGGGTTGAGGAGTGAGAAGACACATTTCCGTCGTCATTTTGTGATTTAAGTGGTAGAATGTTTGACGTTGCAGTGTGGAGATAGGCTAGTTGCTGCTGGGACTTAGTTTAGTGGTTGAATGTACGTGTAGCTTAAGATTAGGTGGTTGGCTGGTGGGAGAAGACGGAGGAGATTTACAACTGAAACTTCCCTCATGAACTGCACATCTTAATAGAATCTTGAAAATTGGCCCACATGTTCTTCAGTGCTGGGTTGATAGTGCAGTTCATGAAGACGATGGACTAGCCATAATGTAAATCTACAGGAGAGCCAACCCAGAGAGCAAGTGAGTGTGGTGGGTCACTTCATCACTTCCTCCTTCTTCCCGATTTCTGCCAACGCTTCTTCTCCCTCCACTCTTATACCCGTCTCTTCTACTTCTATGCACTCTCACGCTCTTACACGTTACACTCCTACATTGTACTTTATACAACATATACCTACAAACCCCATATCCACAGTCTCAACTTCAAGCAGTGTTATTTATATTTATGCAGCACTAACAATACAACTCTAACGGAAGGAAACTCCATTAAAGTAAAGACCACTCCTTGTGTTATCTCTGTACATGGGCATCAACGCATAGCGTCAACAACTCTACCTGCCAAACCACTAAAGCCATCACTTTACATCATTTTTCCCCACACATCTTCCCATTCAAGTCCAAAGCATTTCTTCAACAATAGTGTGGATCAATGTGTCGAAAGCAAAACGCATTTTATCATGCGAAGCTATTATTATTTTGCATCATAATATAGCACATGTAAAGTTGTCACTAAATGACAGCACTATACAAAATGGATCAGTAATCCTCGCAGAAGGCTATACGCTCAAGGGTAGCTGAAATGAAACTAGGGTGATGTGAATGAAATCTCATTTGGATTCTATCATAAATAGTTTAAACTCCTGACGCACTTTTATAGACCAACTGAACTAGTTAACAGTACCTACTCAAAAATCGTGGAGAGAGAGTTATTTTTGTGGGAAAAGTTTCAAAGAGAGAAGGCTCTCTTGTCCCGATAAAGAAGAAATGGTAATATTATTGGCAGTAATATATTTTAGCGATATACATAAGCGTATAATTTATAAATACACATACAACATAGGATGAAATAGTTCCATATAGGTACTGGATTCTAAATGGTTTCAGTAAATCATCTTGATAGTCGATATAGTTCTGTGTAATGTAAACTTAATACGTGCGTATACCTACTAGTCGACTTACTTAAAGACACATGTAATGTGCACGTTAGAAATACTTGCATTAGAGTTTGCAGTTGTAGAGAAGGAGTGAAATCACGTGAGGTCTGTGGTAGAAGTACAATAAATTACATCATCCATTTGATAATGGCATTGTATTATGAGTGACACAAATAAGAGCTTTTAACAACACCGTTGCGGGTTGGTTTACACACAGTTATTATTGCTTTCCCTCAAGTTTTGCTTTATCGAGTTGAGGTGAAGCTTCTGCTGTCTGACTTGTCCATTTCTATAGTTCAACTACTTCATACAACATGCCCGATTCGAATCAATCTTCCCATTAGACAATATTTCATCTTCAACTCCAAATCTCATACTCTCTTTCTGCAAGTATTGCGTATCCAATGTAATTGTATGAGTATCTAGATCTACCATATGAAGTTGTAGTGGCTTTAAAACTGCTTGTTCTTGTACAGCAATCTGAGTGAGGATGGAACGATACACATGAGAAATTCAATTAGAAACTTTTTCTATTAACTTTCTCTTACATAGTTTCGCGTATGGAAATGGAATTTTGAAGAGATAATTACGATTGGCTGTTGAAAATGGAGTGAGAGTGATTATTAAGTGGATATCGGAAGGTGCTTTGTACAATGCATCTCTGTGTATAGTGTTCGTAGATTCGTAGCTGGCTATATGAAGAAAGTTTTTTGGAAGTGTGTCTGAATGTGGTTGTGCAACGGGAGGGTATATAGTGGCAGTGGCACTACATCATACAATTTACACATTTCTGACGTGTATCTGGAAAGTGTGCACACTTTGGTCTCTTTACACAGCATATTATTACTATCATGATGAGAAGTGTGCAAATGAACGTGAAGACTCATATGGCTGACTAAAGCGGGAGTGTGACGGAGGAGACTAAACGAAGTGCTTTGCACTAACAGAGCTGCGTTATGCCTCTTTATGAAGCGTGGCTGGAGAAAGGCATCATGGAGGCATTCAATGAGGTATTAGGTATTACACACGGCTGAGTCTAAGTAAGCATGTAGGAGAAATGAATGCCTTTTGAGAGCTGGAAGTGAAAGGAAGAGAAAAATGGCTGTAGGGAGCAATTTATAAAGCGATTGATGAGCAGACTATTTATCTATGCCATAAAAAATCAAGTGGAAGTGAATAGTGTCAAAAAGTATGTAATGGAGCTGGAAGAGCAGAACAGCCAAGATTTTCCTAAGAAAAGAAAAGAAATAAACTCTCGTCTCGTTTAGCGCACCACTCTGTCTGTCTGTGTGCAATATCATATAGCCAGGCAACATAGAACATAGCCAGTCCATTTTCTTCTTTTACAATGCAATGTAAACCATGCCAGGCTTCTTTTCACATCCTCATAACCTACCCTACCCACCTACACTACACTTTACAGCCCTATAATGCCACGACACATATAAAACTGACACACTCACACATCCTTGCTCTATATCACTCCCTTCTCCGACTAATGCCCGCTATACTCACTCACGAATCCTTTACAAAACTATTGTACTTTACTTTGCGTCGACGACCCTACTCAATGTCTCTCTGGGTTTCTGTGTATAGTGCATGTGCTTATTGTTAGTTGGGTAGTTAGAGCCCCTCGTCTCTCTCACATGCATGTGCTCCCTAAAAACTCCGGCCAAAAGTGTTGGCGATAAGTATCACCACTTATAACCACTGTATACCTACTATTAAAATACTACTGACGCAGTTCTATTTCCTCACTATATTTTCTTAGAGCCAACTCTATAGACACAACTAGACCCAGTTTTTCATAAGCTAACGTTTACGCAGCGCGAGTAAATAAGTGGAAAACAGAAAAAGCTGAAGAAAGTTTAGGAAGTTCCCTGTTGCAGCATGTAGTGTTGGATGTGCTCAAGTGTTTCCATCACTTTGACCTGGTTCTCGTCAACTTTCCCTCTTCAACTCCTCACATAATTTCATCAAAATTCCATTTCGTCCAAATGAATTCTACATTAATTTACTTTAGACCAAGGCAAGGATTTAATTGAGTTTAATAATTTCCACTTGGATTCTCTTACAGTTATACGTCTCGGCTCGTAATTACGTATTTATACATGCCACGATGCACAGCTTCAGTTTTTCTTTCTTTATGCTCTATCGCCATCCTGAATCTCTGTTCTGCACACACACTACGACTGTTTATACATACAAAGCTTCATACACAGGGCAGTAATGAAAGCAACTGGACTGCTCCAAAGTTTTGCTTCCTTCATATTTATCTGTGCTCCTTTAGTACACGACGCGTGTTCACCTGCGTTAATACTTCACTCTAGGAATGTACAGTTATACATAGAACTGTATTATGTACTACACTGTAGCGCTTCTATTAATGAGTCTTATGATCTCTGTTTCGTGCATTTGTATTAAACACGCTATACGTTATTTACTTTTCACTTAGATGCAAAAGCACATAAGTTAAAGGAAGATGAAGACTTTGGAGTGAGGCTGAGCCAAAGGAAAGGATGAGTAGCTCACTTTGAGTGAGACAGAGCTTTATTGATTAGGACTACGAGCAGCAGGGGAAAACTATAGGAGGCAGGATGAGAATAAAGGCGTCTTCCTTTACGGTGTATTGTAGGTTAAGGTAAATTAGTAGTAGCAGCTACCAGTTAATAAAGTTATATCAACGCCGAGTTTGAAACGTGGAGCAATGTTAGACGTCTACAGGCTCCAAACTCTAATTTCATCTTGCGAAGTCGAATTTGGCCTTGGCGAGTGAGGTGTAAACTTCGTTGACTGCAACATCCTTTTCTTGTACTTTCATATTATTTACAGTTTACAAGGTGAATAATATATTTCGTGGTCAGTATAGCTACATTACATAGGAAGGTGGATGGATGGCTTGTTTAAAACATGCAACTTATCTGTGTGTATTGTATAGCTCAATGCTCCGCAATGCACTTCACCTTTATATTTTTGGCATCCTTTACACTTATTAAGTGTGCAGATGCTTGTCCCTCAGGATTATACTCATTATACTTGTTATAGTGTATTTTATCGTCAGAAATAATACAGTGGTTGTTTCATGACCACACTTTCACTTGACTAGTCTTTAGCTTCTTGGTTCTCAGACTCCGATAGCTGATTAATCATTAAGGAAAGAAGCATGGAGGTAATGTAGTACAGGCTATATATGAGTCATAACCCGGCCAAGAATGCCAGACTCACTTACTATTCCTATAATGCTCTCTCTCTCTCTCTCTCATGGCATCAGTCTTTCCCTCCTTTCATTTATGTTTCTTCCTTGTGTGAGTCTTATTTGTACAATATTGTGGTTTACGTTCGTTTAATATTGTTAGTAGAAATATTCTGTGAATTGACGTGTGGTAAGGATTTACTGACAGTGAAGCAGAATGAGTGGGAGCCAATGGTTGGGGAGAGTGAGAGTAATAGAAGCAGACGAGGAATGAACTAAATAAATGAAAGGAGCATTGAGCACATCATCGCCAGAGTCATTCATGCCTGTATTCTATTAATTTCACCAGGGATGTTATACAAAAGGTGGTTTGGCAACTTGATTTGATTTCTTGCTTACCTAGCCAATCTCCGCTTTCCGCAGTCTCTACTTCCCTCAGAGCTCCTTTCCAGATGAAAGACGTTGGATAGATATTAGATACACACAAGTGGGAATAGAAATCCTAATGGCACTCTCGCATACCTAGTCACATTTCTTCCATTGATTGTCATTCTTATATCTTCACATCTTTGGGAAGTGGTGGTGTGGTGAGTGAACAACAAGGTCAGTGTGATCATCTACGGTGTTGCTAATGGGAAGGAAATAATTCGATAGTCCTAAGGTGAATAGGATAAATGAGAAACACGTTTCCAGTCTTCTTGTGTTGTGGGTGGGCTTTTACAGATATCTCTTCTGTATAGGTAGAATTGTCGCGTATTGCTTTATTGTACCAAGTATGTATTAACCGAAATATAGCAATGAAGTGTTACATACTTCATGGAACTGTCTCTTTCCATAGAAGTTTTAAAATATTTGAGTGATTTTTCTCATTACATGTTGTGTTTGTGTCGAGTAATCATTCTTTTCTTGCTGCATTTCTTCTTTTCTTAATTATTTTCATGTAGTAGCTATTTCTATTTATAGTTCCATATACCTAAGTAATTATCATGTCAAAACCAAGCGTTTCCCACACAAATTACTGTATTATCAAACCAACTTGCGAGTTGGAGATTACTGAGAATTTGTAATGACGTAGTTTTCATAGGTATTTTATATAAACCTCATTTGTACAATCAATTTGCACCATTCAGCTAAAAAAAGAATTGCATAGTGTTTGTGTTGTGAGTATACCTACGACCTACCTAACAACATACATCCGCATCCCCAATGTTAACGAACTTCAATTTTGTTTGCAAGGATATTAGCAATTTGTTGTTGTGGGGAGAATGAATGGCTCAATATTTCCGCATCAATAGTCTATGTGAGTGTGTGAGCTGTTAATGGACGTGGCTTGACGCGGTTAGTGTAGTGAGTGAGGAGTATTTTTTGTTGGTGTTAGAGTACGTGTAATAGAGTAGGTAGCTAATAATAAATGTCCTTTATGATGGTGCGTTGCGTTGGCGTTTCCTTTGTGTGATATTTGATGTAGTTTGAGAAGCTGTAGGTTCATAAAAGTAAAGAGAAATGTGAATTTTGGATAAAGCAAGTGTAAGGTAAGCTGGGACAACTAATACGTTTTGTGTAGAACGAGATCTACGCGTGGAGATGTTTCTTGGTTGGTGTATTGTGTGAGGGTGGCTGTTGGTGGGAAATGGGCTACAAAGCAATCCGAAAAGAGTCCTCCTGAGGAGAGAAACAGGATAGAAGACCATTCTAGTAAAAATGCAATTTGGTCTGAGAAAATCTGAGGAAATGATGGAGCTTAGTGTGGCTACGTATCTGTAGCCTTCCATACACACATAGGGAACTGCACGTGCTGCAAAAACTGCACATAGTGTTCTGTGTGTGGAAGACAGATGAATGCTGACTGTAGCATAGAGTAAATACATGCGTGTAGGTGGTAAGATATTACTTCCACCTATACACTACCTGCCATGCCAGCAACCAAGTACAAGTGCAGCAAAGCAAGATAGTGAATAACATTAGGGACTAAAGTAGAAGTAAAGGAGAATAAGAGCAAAAGCTTAAACAGCAAAATGTACAGGACAGCGACTGTAGAGAGTCGCATGTCAGAGGGAGAGGAACTGTCTGCTGTGGATTTCCTGGAAAAGATGCGAAGTGGGTTTAGCAGTAGTGGGACTGGAGAGAAAATTATATCGCTCGTTGATCGATTGAGGAAAGTATGTGAGTTGTTCATGTGGCAAGTAAAAAAGCACTAAAGCCATACTAAACCAAAGGAAGGAGGAAGACAAGGCAAATCAAACCGAGTCAAAATGGTACAAGACAAGACAAGAAGGCAAAAGGAATGACGACGATATAAAGTAGCAGGAGAAGAAAAGAAAAAGGGCAAAAGAGAGGCTGAGGATGGAGCTGGAGAAAAGGAATCGCTGTGTAACGACGGCTCAAGATGAAAGCACTAAATCCTAAAATGAGACATAGAAATTCAGCGTTTCCATTCCCATCTCAATTTCAACTCTCTTTTCTAATGGCCTCAGAATGGAGTAATTTTTCCCGATAATTGTCCTTGGAGTGAGTTCCCTTTAGCTTCTATTTTCATTTCACTCGCTCACTAACTATCTCGTCCATCTCCCTCCAATTCCACTTTCTCAGAACATCCATTCCAGGCAAATCACTTGACTACAACACTTCCTCCTCTGAATAAATTCTTACATACTCCTACCACTCCCTCCCCACCCCTCAACCATCCACCCCTCCATACACTATTCATGACATTTGTACGTATTTACAGTATTTAGTAGCAGATGCATTGGAAATCCAGACTTATTTATGCTCTGCTTTATTTATGCCTTGCTGCAATGCAATGGAGGTTATGTTATGCATGGAAGTAGAGAGTACAGAGATGGGTTGTAGGTTGTAGACCAGATATTAAAGTCCAGAACTATGCAGATTTCGCCTTCTAAGTAAAATTAAAGCCATCTCATGCAATACTTACACATGAAGTGTTTATGTGTTTCTCCGTGGAGACAAGCTCTCGGGATACTCAGGGACCCCCATCACCTCCTTTATGTTTCAATTCCCGAACCTTATTCCGCTCCCAACTTAAATTGCAGTTGAGTCTATGTAGAAATTATTAAAGCAGAGTCGATACGAATAGACAAGAAATGTTCAATTGATTGAGACAAAGTGTCAGAGAGGCTGAGTAAGAGAGTTCATGCAAGTCTTATCTATACAACCAACTTTACGAAAGAAAAGGTATTTTCCCAAGATGGAATGCAACTATAAGCTTCAGGATTGATTATGAAAGCGAAAGAAATCACCGTGACTCCCTTTCTCAAATATTTTATAACTAGGCATACGCTATATAAGGGCTTTGTAGTGTAGGTATGTGTAGTTATAACATATTTCAGAGGTGCTAGAAATAAGGATGCTTTGTAATAAAGAATCCCTTTCTACCTTCTTTGATATGTGCACTTTGTGCACATTTTTCTATCTGGATTATATAAGTACTGGATATTTTGTTAGCTTACTGTGTAGAGTTGAATGAGGTGTATGTTTATCTTATATCATACACAATGGAAATGTATACCTCTATAATATGTGCAATAAGTCAAACTTAAATAACTATTTGTTCTTTGAAGGACGTTTTTTATTTGCGTATTTTCGTCAAAACGTTTTTCCAAGGATTTCGTATAAAATTATAGTAATACCATTTTCAAAATAACAGTTAGATAGGTATGTACTTTTTCTTTTATTATGTATTACTCAATAGTTCCATTTACTTACACCTAGATTCACTCACTCACTTGCATGAATGACACTCACTTTTGTTCAACTTCGGCTACTTGGGAACTGGTGTAACTATAAATTGGGCACCTATGCAAGCATCAATTTTTGGGCCAAAGTCAATGTAAAATGTATCAAATTCGCACGTAAATTATACCGAGTTTTTTCCCCTTTTATGGAAAAACAAGCTCTTTTTATTAAATATTTCCTTTTTGGGGTCCCCTGAACCTTGGGCCCCCTATGTGACGCATAGACTCCTTAGGTGCTATTTATGCACTGGTCTTCGGACTTCGGCTAAAGAGTTTTCGGGTCCGATTTGCCTCAAACCGAATTCGGCTAAAGGGTTTTCGGGTCCGATTTGCCTCAAACCGAATTCGGCTATTGTCGCCCGAGGCCTTCAGCTATAGACGCCTGAATACATCTTCGGCATTCGGCTATTGTCGATGAGCCCTGTAAAGGTGCAATGAATTATTAGTATTTGTATCATGCCGTATGGGAAACCTATCTCAACATTCTCAATGTATATTTTCTTACAACTTACAGTTACGGGAGTTCGTATTTGTTTTATCCAATATTCGCCATGAACTACTTTTATGCAAAGTTTGACTCAGCCAAACTTATGTGAATGAGTAAATGGATAGACTGAGGTAAATTCTACTCCATATGTAAAACGAGATTTAAACAAATATACACATTTATGTAAATCTGAATGAAACCGAAAATCAGCTACACTAAAGACACATGAAAGTGTTTATAGAAATTGTTGTTATATGTAAATTGCAAATTACCTATGAATTAATAGAGGTAAAAGATAGCAGGCAGATTCGTTTCAAACTGCCGTTAGTTCTGTAAATAAAATGGATTGAAGCAAGTGCAAATTAAGTGCGACGAGAAATCTTGAATGTTAACTTTAAGAACTGCGAGTATTGGCATACGAGAACATTTAAGTACCTACATAGGCACTCTTGGTGCATACTTATTACTTACATATACTAAAATGTACAAGTCATAACAGTGTTGTAGCAGCAGTATGTAAGTACAAATTAAGTAGTGAATTCCTATTTGTATTGTAAGTTGTAAGAAAATATAGGTTGAGATTGAGAATGTTGAGATAGGTTTCCCATACTGCGTTACATAATAAGGAGTGGAGGCTTTTGTTCAGTTCCTTTCCTTGGCACGAATTAGACATGACTTGAGCTTTAATTAGCTGATTTGCTTTGCTCGCCTAATACTAACAAATGGGCTAACAGACTCATTCTGTGTCTGGTGTGAGGAAAGTAGCCAGCAGAAGATCAAACTCCACCAATAATATTTCCATCTTAACCTTACTTTTGAGCAAATAGGTCGCACACCAAGTGTGATACTCCAGCTACGGAGAAAGTACTTGAAACAATTAGTCCCAATTATCCAGCCAATAAATTATTGCTATGATTTCTCATTCAACAGAATTAGTTATTCCGTAAGATTATTGGGATTTTAAAAATCACTCTACATGGAGTATCCAATAAGTTGAGGGCCTTGCTCAGATTAATGTAACTACTTTGATATTACACTTTGTAATTTGAAAGTGTTTGTGTTTGCCTGAGTGGTATAAGTGAGCGTTGAGGTGATTTGACCCCTGAGACTGTAGGAGAGATGAAATGTATTTGTGTGGCGGTCGTAAATAATTGTAGGTGGAGAGTACGTTTGGTTTTGTTGATTGTTTGATTAGTGGTGAAGCAGTCGTTCGAGTCTCAAGTGCCAAGCGAGGCTGCATTGCGTGGAGCGTCTGTTATTTTGGAATGTCTGATCCTGCCGAACTACATTCGGGACTACGTGATTGTGACTTCGTGGGTGCGCGACAAGACTTTCAACATCCTTCCCACCTCTGTAGAGGCTGACAACAAGTATTATATGATGCCAGATGGGCGTTTGTTAATTTGGCAAGTGAATCCACAGGACATTTACAGCTCCTACCAGTGCCGAACGCTTCATCGTCTCACGGGTCAAACGTCTGTGAGCTCCCCGGGGAAAATCATCATCAACGGTAATAACCATAAAACAAAATAAACCTCTAGCAGCAATTAAGCTCAAGATTTATTTAAATGCTGGACGTGCACGAGGAGCTCCACATTCAGATTACCCGTCTTAATCTCCTCGCACTCCAACTACAACTATCTTGTCTCCCACTCCCATCTCAATCTGACCTACTAATTCCACTCTTCTGGAACTTGTACTCCTTTCCAGCCACACACCGTCCCACCAACTCCCCCGCCTTACTCCACTCCGCATTTTACATCCTCCCTCCCCAACTAACACACAACACACATTCACAGACACACTTTATTGTTATCGCTTGCTTTATGGCACTTCATTCGTCCTTAAATAGTCCTTGTCTCTCCCTCACTTTTTCACCCGTCTCGTCTTCTTTGTTTCAGAGGGAGAAGGATCCAGCCGTCCAACGCTTCAGCACCGTGTGGGAACTGTCGTGGTCAAAGAAAATGATGTCGTCGTGCTGCCTTGCATTGCACATGCACATCCCAAAATTTCGTACAAGTAAATAAATCCCAGTTGCTGTTTTATGTGTACCTACAACATACTACCATTGCATGTCACGGCAAAGATTAATTGATCTAATTCCGAGGTGAAATGTGTTAATGGCATATGTAGAGCTATAAACTTTAGTTAGCGGGGATAATTAAGAGATGATATTATGTTGTTATGCATACGGGTAGTGTATATAGTTTATACCACGGTGCTTAAAGATTTCCCAACCCGGGTTCGCTTAGTCTTTTATGAACCTTGGTATATACTCATTTAGTAAGTCAATGTAATGCGAACGTGATGTTGTGCAACTAAAGCACAAGATAGGTACATTCTGTGAAAGTATTCCATATTTATAATTTGTGACCTAAAGCAACCCATTTTAGTAAACATACTCAAAATTCAAATTTAATGTTAGGTAATGAATGTGCGTGTTCTTGTGATGGAGAGGCAGCTGATGCTGGAGGTGAATTAGCTATAAACCGAAAGAAGTTGGTTTGTGTGTGGTTGGTTGGGTGATGTGATATGAAATTGAGGTTGAGTGTGAGTTGAGAATTTATGAAGAAAGTGTTGGGGCAGAGTCCTGGACGGAAATGAATGTGATTCAAGAAAGGATTTCATAGCACACGAGAGATATTGCCTGCATTAATAATGGCATAATAATAATATAGGTAGATTTATATGTAAAAGAGGGGCAGATAGAGTGACAGTGACTTGTGTGCTGAATGTATGTATGTAATCTACGTAATGCGGAGCCAGTTGCTTGCGAGTCTTCTGTCCTTCCCTGCCTCTTCGCATCTATAAGTTGCATGCCCGGAATAGAGACACATTCACCGAGTAAATTTCTTATAGTTTTTTATAGGCGGAGATGGGAGACGTGTATGTGGGTAGTTTGTTCGGAGGAGTGGGTTGTAGGTGTAAGTGGAGGCGAGTGATTTGATCTGCAATTTCTGTCTACTTCCGAATGTGTATTTTTCATCTCAGGTGGTTCAAGAAGGAGGGGAGCCGACTGACGCCTGTGATAGACGACTCTGTAGATGAGATGAGACAAAATGGACGCATAGATGCGAGTGGAGCTGGAGTCAAAATCCTTCATGGTGCTTTAATCATACATTCCGTCAGAGTAGCTAATAAAGGACTGTACCTGTGCAACGCATCCAACGCCGAAGGAAGTGATACTCTCGAGGTAAAGCACCCTCCGTCAATCGATAATTGAAGTATCCTACTTCTACCTCATTTATTATCTCCCATTTGACTAAACGCCTACTCCACTCAACTCAACCAAATCTTTAAAATATTAGCGCAGTATTTTACAAATACTTTACACTCATTAAAGACTTCTAAGATTCTATATACTAGCAAATGAATTAAAAATCGTTACCTAATGAAAAAGTTAAAAGGTTGGTATGATGAAATTCGGGCAAATGGACCCTTTTCTGTAATCAATAACACAAATATGATTATGATGTATGTGATTAAATGAGTTTGCAAAACTAGTGGATGTATTTGCAAAGCAAAACATATACTGCGTTTAAAAATGTTGAGAGTGAGCTCATGTGTTTTGGTTGATGATGAACGCAGGTGGAGCTGACAATCCGATCTCCGTTGACAGTAAATCTTCAGCCGGACAAAGTAACGGTTGATTTGGGGAAGAACGCGGATTTTTCTTGTATTGCTTCTGGGGAGCCTCAACCAGTTTCCATTAGCTGGCTTAAAGACGGAGTAACCCTAAGGGCAGGCAGCACAGCTGGAAGGGTCAGGTTCATTGGACAAAGCCGAATTCAAGTAGTTGGCGTGGTTCGAGAAGATCAAGGGATTTACCAGTGCATTGGGAAAAATGACTATGAAACAGCGCAGCAATCCACTCAGCTCTGGCTCGGAGGTAAGGAAGAAATGATTTGATTTGGTTATTATTTGTGGAATTAATGTAGAACGGATTAATTCATAGCTAGATTGGGAGGACTTTGCGCTTAAAAAGTTGTAAAGTTCAAGATAAACAAGTTAGTTTTGAATTTACATGATTATTATTGAGACAGTTAACTTTGTGTTAGTTGCTTGCAAGTAGTTAGAGTTGGAGTTTTAATTTATCTGTGCTCACCTCCTTCATAAGAATGTGCTGTTGGTAACGAAGTGAGAAAGTTGAGTTTGGCGTAGCCTCGTACAGAAGACAAGAAGGACAGGGACGGGATATTGAGTTGCTCTAAACTAATTTGCATTTCTTTATCTGGCATTTACGATTTCGTCAAAAGTTTCATTTTCACGAGACTACTGAACGAAGTGTATGACTGCGTCTACGAATGGAGAACGGGAGCGATTGGAGAAGATTTATGCGGAAAGATTTTCCCAGGTCCTTTCGCCAGAAAATAAATTGAGCTCAAGAGACTAGTTACATTATTTATCATGTGCCAAGCCGTGCCCTACCACACCAACCAAACCACTCAACTCCAGTTGTACCAATAGTCTCCTAAAGTACTCATTGTTCCTAGTTGTCATAAGCAAGGTAGTACTTTTGTTCTTGTAGGTGGTCGTGCCGCTATATTGTAACTAAAGACTCCTACAACACAACCAGAACAGCATAAGTCCAGGCTCCTTATTCTCTCCCGTTTCCTTTCATATGGCTCTCTCCTCGTGTCCCACTCTCTTATATTATTTTATGTTCAAATGAATGCCAGCAAAAGCGACAGAGCCACACGAGATGAATACTTACAGAGTGAGACAGAGAATGGAGAGAAGGAACATTGTAAATTGCATGCATGTAGGTTTGTGGTGTGCTGTGAGAGTCACGGTGATCTAAATACTTCCTAGTCTTCCACATTAATAAAAAGTTAACGAAGAATGCAAAGGGGAGGCCAGGAAGACTTATAAGGTGCTAGGTCTCGTGTAATAATAACAGACAAACTATTTAGTGTTGCTAGAACTATAGACGATGCGATGTCCCACAAGACCCAGTCAAGAGTGTATGTGTAATGTGTTGTAGCTAAATGTGCCTTAGCTTAAAGTTATTGTATGCGTGTGAAGGAGTATATTGTTAGTAGTTTCTATTTGGTATGAAAATGAGTTGGAACATTTAAACAAAGCGAAGGCTGAGTAAGGCCACACACAAGTGCACAGCACACCGAGTTGATAAATGTAAATGTAAATGGGGAAAAAATAGAAAGTCTTTAGTCTTAGTTAGTTTAGTTGTGGGCTTGAAGTTTGCACTCATTAACTCATTAGCAGGCCAATTTCTCAAATCAGAAACTGGAAAAAAGTAATTAAGTCTGAGGAAGAAAGGAAGTTGGACTCTCCTCCTTGGAGCCTTCATTTCACTTTGCCTTCCCTAGTACTCCTCGCCTTGTCGTCCTTCTCCGTCTCGCAGGACTATAATCGTCCGTCGGCAGCAAGAAAGAAAATTAAACGAAAGTTTTGACTTCACAAATAGTGGTGCTATAGAATTCGGAGTAGTTCAGTAGTATAGAGTTGTGTGCACACACGTAGGTATATTGTTCCTATAGTTAATACGGGTAAGAGCCTCACTATTACTACTGGAGGTATTCATTCATTGTTCCTTTACCGAGTCCTTGCGTCTTGTTACAAACACAATAAGCAAAAGGAAAGTTAAAGAGAATAGAAAATAATAGGCGGAAGAAAAGAAGGAGAACCTGAGCGTCAACTCAGTTAGAGAAGTAAAGGGGCGAAGTGATTTGTGGATTCTTTTGGTTAGCGTCGAGTGTCGAGTCTAGTCTCGCCTTTCCCTTTGCTTAACTTCATTCTTTCCATGTATTTCCATTCACAATACGTGCAGGAGTCTTCTGAATGTATGTATACACGCAAGTAGTTGAAAAGCATAACATTAGTGGATCAGATTGGTTTGGTGTGAGTTGGTTGAGTGTAGTAGTAGTGTGTGTATGAAGGTAGCAGTTACTCTGGTGCAGCCACTGCCACTACCACCGCCACCAACACTCATGGCACACAGGAGTCCCGACCAGAGAGAGAGACAGAGAGAGTTCTGCCTTTTCTCCGTGTTCTTGTTGGCGGAGGATTTATGAGCCGTAGCGAGTCTTGTCGTGTCTTCCCTCGTCTTGTCTCCTTTTTTGCATTAATATCTTCCTGCCATTAACTCATAGCTGTCTCAGCTTATCTGCAGGAACACTCTAAACAAAAATTCGGCATGCAACATGGTGTGTTAGAACACTATGGATTTTTTGCTGACTGGCTTTAGGTGGCGGAGTATATAGGATAGCGTCATGCAGCTTGGGAGTGTGTTGTGTCGGTGGGAATATGAATGGAAATTATCTATTGTGGCTTGCTAACTCATTTTTTCGGCTTGTCTACTCAAGAAGATTTCTATTAAGACTTTTCTTGTCTTACTCCGCGATTACAGAGGCAGGCGGGGAAGACGAGGTTTGGCATCGAAGATGAGTGTGCAGCGTGGGCACTGACACCAACCCACCACTCTCTGTAATATCTTTCTGCATGGGAAGCTACGTAGGAGGAATGCTATTAGAAGCGTTTTCTGAAGAGGTGTCTGTTTTGTGCCCGGCTATATAAAGCTATAGACTTAAATTATAAAATAAATGATAATAATAAGACGAGAACTACGGGCTGGAAGGACTTGGAGTGAGACAGAGAGTGGGGGAGAGCCTGGAGAGTCAGACGCAGCTGAACTGAACTAACTAACTAAGCTAATTCTATTTCACAAGTCACAACCAACACTTGGGCTCTACTTCCACTGGTTTTAGTGTGACTTGAGATGCCCTATCTCTTTGTCCTTATATTACAGTCCTCGGGCTGCCTCTATCCTTTTCCTCATCAGGAAAACACAAGTAGACTTGACACGATTCTCCTCAAATAGTCTGTCTGTCTCTGTCTGATGGGAATGGGAGAGTGGTGGAGAATGTGTGTGAGATATAGTGTGGAGAATGTCAGGAGAGGAAGTCAAATTTAGTTGACAAACTTCATCACCATGTCAATCCAAACAAAGTCGTTGCTCATTAGTTGGTGGAGGAGGCTGAGGAGGAGAAGGAAACTTAGACATGGCTCAGGAGGACTAAAGATATGTAAATACACACGCAAATCCTCAATCTGTTTCCTAACTGCCTACAAAGCAGTAGCAATACTCCACTCCGTCTTTCCATGCTTCTACTGTTATACCTATAACTTTCCAACAACTGCTGGAAATTTTTCGCTAATAAGCAAAGCCCTTCTTGCCTCAGTCACGGCACTTTCTACATTGATTGGTTCCAGTTTCAAGTGACAAGATAAAGTCGGAATACTTGGAACATTTTATTTGTCAATTTGATTTAGTATGTTTGTTTTGTTTTTACTTTCACTTTCAAAAGACCTCGGCCAGATATTATAAACGTGTCAACCCGTTTTACCCGTTTTATCTATAAACAAAACACATGGCAATGGAAGTCTGTAACAAAAGCAGAGCTTTTTCAATATAAGAATATGATAAGTACATAAATGGGAATCTAGACACTTAATGATTTCGCACAATTAATGTTTGCACATTCATTTATTTGCATTAATTATTGTACCATTATGGCATTACACAAGAGTTCTATTTGGCACAGGTGGGCACGACGTATCTTTAGAAAACTTGTATTTATAAATGTATTACTTGCTCATATCTGTGCTTTGTCAGAGTAATTCTAACTTATTGATTTTATATATCATGTATAAATCTTTGAACTTTGCTATTACATATTGTAAGCATGGATCACTATTTATTATTGTATGTACCTATATGTACTTTATTTCTTACGGATTCTTTGATTTATTTATTACACCTTCCTGGAACAGTACAAAGAATAAAATACAAAGAAAGGAATAACACTAAATTAAGTTAGGGAAGCAGTTCAAAGTAGAACTCACTTGAACTGCAGTAGGGCTGTCTTTTGAGAAGCTGTCTATATACAGATATTACTCAACGTGTTCCAAAGAAGTCATTATTTATTGTGATTGTCTAGTAGCATTCTGCATTATTCAGGTTTCTATCCCATTGTATACAGCAACCAACTTTGTTCTTTACCAGAAACAATTAATGAATATTGTTTTCTGAGGAATATTTGCTCTCTGAGTAGGCACATAAATACCTGGGTTTCATCTATTCAAGAGAGCAGTTTATGTCTTGTCGAACTCAACGAATGACTCTTTCAAAAATATCTTTTCTCTAAGAAACATTTAGCTTCAACTTTAACTTCTTAGTGATTCTCAAAACGTTTCTTTTGGTAGATCGCAAAATCCAGCTGCATCAGTGAAAGTTGACGATGAATGACAATGACGTATAATTCTAATGAAGAAGGTCCCAGGTTGCTTTGGAATTGATTTAGAATCGTTACATGATAAAATATGTGGAAATAGTGAACTGCCTGTTGGTCCAAAATATAATTAG
>JAQFYB010000603.1:0-48602 GCA_034694085.1 Pogonognathellus longicornis
AGATTTAATTAAAATTGGCCCATTGAAATGATTTTTAACCGCAAGAGCAATCAAAAGTTGAAACAAAGATAAAATGCGTTAGAAATAATATGTTTTTATTTGATTCACTCTGCCCGTCTTTCAATGAGTACAATTGGGCGTATAAGGTGGTGTGCGGGTTAAGTATAAACTAAGAAGCAAACTCGATATCTATTTTACTAGTTTAGATGTAGGTATTTTTGTGGTTACGTAACCAACCGTTCAAACCCCCCCCCCTCCCCCGTAACCATGCGTAGCACTTTTGCATACCCCCTCCCTCCCCTAAACTGCACACGTATTATGTGCATGATCCCTTGCGAATAGAGCGTATACATACTTAATACATTTCCTTGATTTACCTGAATTGAATTTTATGTGAATTATTTGACAGTCAATAGTTAAACATTATGGTTATTATTACCATACTATACATATAGAAGTACTGTAAGAGACAGTTGGAAACTGATACTGTTTTCTGTTCTATATTGTACAACAGAACAGATATAACATGTATGGATTTTTGACATGATACTTGTTAGAATTAAACCCTTCTATTCTCCTATATTAAGACAAAATACAAAAAAAGAAAAAATTGCATTTGCTGATTTTATGTAGATATTAGTGAGTAATAACTTCAATATTACTATCCTTTTATCACCCAGTGCGCAGTGACGCAATTCGTCTCATCAATGATTCATTATTTACACTCTCTTTCAACTACTTACATTAATTAATTCCCCACCACATAACCACTGTACGTATCTTGTTACCCCAAAAATGTAAATCAAGTTAGATACATACATGTAAAGTTGTGGGATTAAATTCGACAACAGTATATTTTACATGTTGTGAAGCAATGATGAGTATACGATTCTGAACATAAGGTTCTCTGAACCGTTTATTACTTAATGTTAGTCTGAATAAATACATGGTAAAAGAAATATTGTTCTACAGATATCCGATTTTCAAAGACTCGTCTCTTTCATGCGATTCCTAAAATCGGCAGTCGTCTTGTGCTATATTATGTTTTATAAGGTAAACTCAATTATTTTGCTTAAAACCAATACTCTTCAGTGCAATTTTTTTAATGTACAGACCCCCACTAGAGTACAAAACTGAAATACAATAATGTTTTACTGAAGCACCTAACTAAAATAGCAATTGAGTTTTTTAAGCGACAGTATCAGTGAAGAGGTGTTCAACAGTACAAATAATGCTGAATTTGTAAATTCTTCCTCTGCTCCCTAAATAGCTATTTCATAGTAAAAAAAATAGAGAAATATAACATAAGGAGAGCAAAAATGTTAAATCCTCATTTTGAGGTACATATAGTACATACGGCTCACTTAATAACTTATAGTGGAGTTTTGTTTTTCCCAGAGCTCCGAGAATATATTTTGTTTACTAAACTTATGTAAATTGTTAAGTCTCAACTGTGCAGCTGCAATATCATTGTATACGTGAATAAACTGCGTGAAGTCTGTAAAAGAATCTTCAATGTCATCATGGAGCATGTAATGTATGTACCTAGGTTTGTATTTGTATTATAGTTGAGATAGCTGTATTTCTACGTTTACAGACAAATTAATGACAGTGTACAAGCCCTGATGATGTCATACCGTACTTCAAATATATCATTTCTTAGATTAAGATTGTCATCGTTTTCGTAGATTGAGTGGCACACTGAACAATGTTGATGGGCAAACTACATATAATGATTTAAAACACTTTAGTTGTTTAGCTTCCAACCTCAAACAGGTGTGATAATATGACAAGCAATCATGGTAGCCACTTTTTATAAGGTATTATTATTATGTTCTTTTAGATGCCTAACTTGTATTTTACTTAAGCCACTTACAAAGTTACTTACTGCATGTTTCGCTGATAGCGATAAGATGAAAGGGATTTCGTCGAAGTTAAGTTTACATGGAGAGTGAAAGTTTGACAAAAACCATGGATACCTTTGATATTTTTAGCTTTGCATAAAGAGTTTGGTCGATACCACACATCGATGAACAGGACACAGTGACTTACTTGATGGACGTGATGTCCCTGTGTGTGTAAGCGAAGAAAGTAGCAGGGCATTCTACTCAAAGTGAATGTAATCGGAGAGCAACCAATGGAAAGGACAATCTTTACTTTTACTTGTGAAGTTGACAGCTAGCAATTCGGGTTGCATTATTCAGAATTGCTATTCCTATTTCAATTGGAACGAATCCCGAATCTGATCGTTCGAAACTAAACCACTCAAGTACAATTGAACGTAACTTCGCAAGTAAAAGGTACAAAATAATGTCGTGTGCATGTGCCTACATACAGTACAAAGCCCTGTTTCTGACCATGCAGAAAATAGCATCACATTTCAAATATATACGAATGAATCCACTTATACATTGAGTGTCTCCAACTTTGCCTTTCTAGTGTGTGTCAGCTCCTGCTATCATGTGTGATGAAATGCCTCTAACTGCATTATTGGAAAATACCACAAGGGATTCCTGGAATACTAACAACACCTCATCTGCCAACCGGATCGATTTTGTTGAACTTTTTCCTCCTGAATTAAGCGTGAAGCTTTTCTCATATTTACCCGACAAAGATCTCTTTTCATGCTCCGCTTGCAACTTGGAATGGCGTAAAACTGTTAACAATGATGGCTTATGGTTCGGTGTTGTTCAAAACTAGATACACTAATAAATATTTATGTGTTACATATATGCAGAAGTTTGGAATAGTTTTTCATTCATTTTATGTACACGGAATACATTTTGTTTGCAGGAAGGTTCGATGCAAAAGGCGAGGGTGGGTTAAGTCGCAAAATACTGATCCCAAAAAATGGGCACAGGTTTTATCTCACGTAGATGAAACTCAGCCTCTATCCAATTATAGACCGTCACCATTATTTGCAACTTATACTTCCCCAAATGTAGATATGGATATTGAATTCGATACATTATGTGATTGGGCGTTATATTTCCGACATTGCGTCCATCTACAAAATAATTGGACTAAGGGAATCTACACAGTACAGGAAATGGAATTGCCGGAATATCCCGAAGTACCTTGTGTGCAGACAGCTAGTTCCATCAGTTGTAATGAGAAATATTTGTTGATGTCTTCACACACAGGATATATATTTCTTTGGTGTTTGGAAGGTACAAACAAGATCACCCATTTCCAAATATGAAAGTGAAATATAGATTACTTCCGCATTGCTAGGTATGTTACAATGGAATTATTTATAGGTGTGCCTCGTTTGATCAGAAAAATTTCACCCAATGAAAGCAACGCTGCCTGTCATGCTATAGAAATAACTTTGCTTTCCTCAGAATTCATGGTGATTTTTTATGAAAACAAAGAAATAAAGGTAAGAGAATTTAATGAGACTTGTTTTACATCATCCGTTGTTTGTAAAGGATGAATTGTCATTTGTAATTATTTTGCTAATATAATACAGTACTGTTGCGTTTCCATGTACAGATTTTCTCATTAAGTGTGTGCACGGGCGATAAAGAAAGAAAAATTGATTACGACCACTTTGATAAAGTGGGAATTCATTGTGTTGAGACAGGCAATCAAGAATTTCTGTTAGAGCTCGTCGAACAACCAATGCTAGTAATTCCACATGTTTCTGACAATGATCGTGAGGATATACAGAGATGGGTGCAAAGTTGGATTAATTGGAGTATCGATTTAGCAAATGATCGTAGTACGTATACCGCAAGCGATTTAATCCCATTAATTACTGGGCATCAACTTATTCTCACCGGTGAAAATTGCAAAAACTTTGTAACATTTGATATATTAACGAACAAACTAACGGGATCTTTCGATCTGCCGAGTCACACCAAATGTTGCTCAAAGGTAAGGTGAGAAGTGTATTATTACGACTTATTAATTCCTATATGAAACCTGCCTACGTATTTACCTATATACAATATTTGACCTTTCATGTAAAGCTGTAGGTATGTTGCTTGTCACAAAATTTTCAATGTCATACTGTGTTTGATTCCTTTGCTTCTACTTTTGTGCACAGGGCGTAGTAACTTCGTCAAACTTACTTCTTTCTGCAAAAAAACTTTCTAGACCTGAAACACCGGAACATCGGGAACTTTGTGTATTTTACCTATTGGTTTTCCCTGTAATTTATAACTCGGTCATTCCAGAAGACTGCTTTGAAGTGAGTTCCATTAGCGAAATCGAAGAAATTCAGCCAGATGAAAACAGCAAAAGAGTTGTGTACGTTTCTCATCAAGGTACCGTGACCGGCTTCAATTTGTCTACGAAGGTGAACTAATTTATGCATTAAAGGAAAACAAAACTTTGCGTATACTCAATCACTAATATTTATGGAGTACTTTAAATTAAAAGTAATCTCATATATATCTCAATTTGACTACATTAACTGCGCGTAACTGTGCACATACCTCCACTGGAGGTTGCATGATCCTTTGATGTAATTATTACTACAGCCATTTACTATTGCGTCATTTACTGATTTGTTAGCTCGACTGAATCTTGTGTCACCTTTGTTTCCAGGAATTTCTATTTTTGCATCAATCGAATGCATGCGTGGACAACTTGTTGGTCGCCGGGGATTATATTTTGTACCATCGATTTCATGGCTGTATATTTGCACTAAACTGGCAGGGAGAAGTTCTTTATGATATCGATGCTCATGTTGGTTTAGTACGAGGTATTCGATGCGTCAACCAATTCATTGTAAGTGCCGGAGATGCAAGAGAACTGTCCGTTTGGGAGTTAAAGACAGGTATGAAACTATACACCGTACATCGACAACCTAGTCGGATTGTTTATTTATTCGTAAATGAAACCAAAATTGTCACTGTGGGAAAACAAGATCCTCCTGTACTTATTGGATTTTGGTAGCTTACCTTCACTCTTCCACGTATATTTGCATTTGCGGATATACATAACTTAGCAGTCTGATTCTAATAAATTACTTATACGCTTGTGTTATATGTATAAAAACGGTTGAAATTGGAAGCGACTATTACGAATATTTTATGCGATTGTGGCTGTATGTAACACAGCGTACTACATAGGTAACCAAGAATAAATATGTCATTGAATTAGGAAAACTATTGCTTGTACTATTACTCTATCCAATACAAGCTGAAAAAACATGTATTCATATGTACATCTATGAGATAGGTAATTAAATAATGAAAATGATTGTTAATTGGAAAACGAAAAATAAGTGAGCACAATAATTGGTAGTCGGGATAATCACAGAAAATTATTGGCTTATTAGAACTTTATTGGAAATTCCTTTATTATTATTATTGATTCAGAAAACATGTGATTTGGCATGTGAGCACACAGTTCCATACACTGCTTACTTACAATTAGTCCGATTTAGTCACACGTTCCCCATATAAGCTTTCTGCTTTTTTTCACTACAATTTTTATGTATGCATATTATACGATAGCCTATATATATTTATTTATCACTTATTATGCATAATTTTTTATTTCATATTTTTTAGTTCATAATTACATTTACTATGTAAGTAACTAGGTGTATTTTAAATTTCTAACTTGTTAACACTATTATTATCATTATTGGTGTGTACTTCATAATCACATTGAAAATATTGACATAGATTCAAAGTACAACTGCTTACGAACATTTTCTCAACTTACGTTTATTCCTTTATTATTTGCTACACATAACTATTAACTAATTATACCACGAATCTTTAATCTAAAAGTGTTTATTTTGATTTTATCTTTATGAGTCACAAATATAAGATTGCATAATAATATTATTGTTCACTTAAATAGACTCTGTCTACTCTAATTTTTGGCTTACATACGTAGTAGTCATTGATTAGTAGATTTTGAGGAGTCTGTACAAATAAAATAGGGTTAAACTAATTTTCCTATGTGTCTGTAAACAATTTTCGTTATTAAATGCTCAATTTTTTACTTTACTTATTTTTCCAACCATATAAGTTCATACATATTTTTGACAAATACAGTCAACCTGTTTCTTTATTCAAGAATAATATTATTTGTCTACCTATATACTGAATACATTATTTATGTATCTGTGTTTTGAGACAAGTTCGTTTGTATGGTTCCCTTCCCATTATTCATTACGTAATTACTATTATCGTAATCTCTAAATTGAGGTTAACAACATACACTGATACAAAAAGAAGTCTAACAGTCTTCACAGTAACTTAACGCTTAACTTTCTTATCTTAGCATCCCTATCTATAGTATTCCATACTTTATTTACTAAATAAAATGCTTACACGTACAAAAAACGTCCACGGGTTCCCTAAACGCAATTAAAAACTGAAGCCGTTACAGAATCAGATCGTGCTGCTACGCTGTAAGCATTCAAGATATTTACCCATGTCAAAATTAGTCCCTGCAGTCCCGTAAAAATGAATCTGGAACTTGGCTACTTCAGTTTTTAGAAAGTGTTGAAGTAACTCCTGAATGTTTCTCGCAAAGAAGTATAATGCATTTTTATGTCAAATCTGCTTTTCTCAAAAATGAGCTTCCTTATTGTAGTGTAGTACAAGCTTCATATAATTAAAACCTACTATTTATATAATACTACTAAGTTGCATAGATTTCATTCATTTTTTTGTGTTTTTGGTTCAATGTTTTCCATCCGAAACTCATTTATGTTGACTATAATTATTACAATACATATATATTACTTAAAATTAGTTAATTACAATAAAGGTAAGAAAGGAACACTTCTGAATTTACGAATTTCCCCAAAATGTCTAGACTAAACCATTAATTACCTACTTATTATTCATTAAATGCATAACTGTGACAGATAATAATTAAGCGAAGAACTAAATGACTGTAAAATTGATATGTTCTATTATTCGCTTAGCAGGACTCTACTAAATTTAGTAATTACTATCTAAGAACTTGTGAGTAGGAACTAATTGCTAGGTAGGCACTATCAATATTACAGTGGAGAGACTAAGCAACATGCAAATGTAATTAATCAATCGAAATTCTCTCATTTCGGTATGTGTGTAATTTCTAACTTCCCATGAGTAGACTATACCTTCTATTATTAGGAGAACGGTTAACAAATAGTGTTGTGTGAATAAAACTTTTCAATCATCTTAAAGAAAGCATCGCTCTTCTTCCAATACTTCGGTTGGAGCGACTTGAAATAGCTTTTGAAGGAATATTGTCACTGGAACTACAAAAAAATACAATGGCATTGTCAGATTATTGGAACGTAACACGTGTGTAATTATTTACTTGCTATTGTTGCTATATTATGCAATGTTAAAGAAAGATGAAGATTTTGAACATACCCATGCAACTGACGCTATACTTGTAGTACACAAATGGAATATAAAATATAAGTCCAGCAAATATAAACATAGAAGCATAGAGATATTCCCATTGCGGTTTATCTATTATTGGAGCAAGCACCAGGTATATGGAGACGAGTAATACAAATATCGGAACGATAATCCAAACCTGTTCAAGAATAAATAATAATATATTATAATATCAATACTAAGCTTGATTTTTACAGATTCATTGGTTTCGTACTATTCTCAGAATGATATACATAATTTCAGGCTATTTTATTTTAAACCTTGTAAGGACGTGGAAAATTCGGTCGAGTAAACCTTTGGACAATCAGAGCAAGCATAGCACCACCATAGAAAATCCACGCCGTGAAACTGAAAAAGTCCACCAAAGATTCGATGTTTCCGGCTAACACCATCAAGGCTGCTATAATCGCCTATGCATACAGTATTCGGAGAAATGCGAATGAAGGTATCATTTATCATATGCAAATTAAATTGTATGCATGCATCACTTTAATATGTTTCTTCGATAAAACTTAAATCCATTGTAAAATGTACTACATATTATATACTATTAAGAAAGGAAAAAGTTGATTTCCTTACATGGAAAACTAACGCTGGAATTGGAGTGAACCGACGGACATGTATGTATGACAGAATATCTGAGAACTGACCTTCCCGGCTTGTAGCAAAGCATAACCTGTAGGATATCAAGGAACACAATATTATAGCAAAGTAGCAATATTTCAATTCAGAATCGTTTAGAGCAACATATCTATAGAGTTTGCAACCATGACAGAATGTACAAAGAAACTTTTACGGAAATGAAATGTGTAACACGTATCGATCAATGTCTATCACGAAACATTCAATTGATCCATGATATTAATATTGAATCCCAGATGTTTCCATGTCATGTAAACGTAGGAAAAGTAGAGTGCCCTTATCCATGGGATAGAGCCACTTATACTTAATACCCGGGGTATTATGAAACTTCATCATCAATCTCAAAATTCTGTATTTCTTCTACATACTATACCTAACTGTCTTCAATGAAAGTTATTGTTCGAATACAAAACGGACCCATGCATCGATAACTTTTCGTTATGCTGCTATTATAATAATAATATGATTTATACTGGGAAAGTTTGGCTGTATCTATAATCTAAGTAATATATAACTATCATACAGATATTTACTTTTAATATGTATGACTGAACTATCTATGAGATTGTAGCTACTATTTACATGGAAAGTAGCACAAGTAAGCTGGTTACCTAGAAATAAAATATGACCTTTATAAATCATTTTCTAACTCATGCTTTGCAAATATTATCCAGCTTCTGTACCTATTCTCTACAGTCGTAGATAATAAAATAAACTTTGCATTTTAACTTCTCACTTACTGAATGTCAGTTCACAAGTTTCTGCGGTAAGCTGTGGCTAAAGACAACAAACTATTGTTTGTTGTTCACGGATTATTCTTTTATAACTTTCACTGCACTGACACAAATACCTTTCTCATGCACTCTAATTTTTGTTGACAATAATGGTTCCCGTTGTTCTATTTATATTCATACTTTCACATCTATTTAATTAACCTGAATAGGGTTTAAAAAACTTATTTTATGCTTTATTTTACGGAGGCATTTCGGTGAAAGCTAAAGTCATGTAACGTTATATAGGTAATGGGCATGATCATAATTTTAAAATACAAGTTCGTTTTGAAATTCAGCCTTTATCTTATCACGCGTAATTAGCACCTATGCAACCTATGCTTCGAATAGGGCCTCAAACATGGGAATATTTAATAATAAGAGGTTATTTTTCCCTTCAAAGTGCAAAACATCGGAATTTTTTTTCGTACTGTGGGCGAATTGGATGCATTTCACATTGATTTTGGCCGAAAGCGCTTTTCTCCCAAATAGGCCCCCAATTTATAGTTACGCCAGTACCTGAATTTCAAAACGAACTGTATGTCAAAATTATGATCATGCCCATTATATAGCGTTACAAGTCTATAGCTTTCACCTTAATGTCTCCTTAATGTATTTTAGTATTTGTTCATATCGCTGCAAAAGTAGTGAAAATAAAGTAAATTAAATACAGATAGGAGGCAGATAAGAAAAGGAATGTAATATGTAGGGTAGGTATTTATAGATCTAAAACGCTAATAGGGAGCAATTTACTAATTAAATTACTAATGAAAACTGGAGAAAATAATCGAATTAATGATAATGATTTCACAAACGTCACAGCAAATCATCCTAACCAGCCAGCTACTCAAAACCTGTAGCTATTAAGCTCTAGTGTCATACTATATTACTAATAAGTAGGTCTAAAGATATAAATAATACTTTCCTGACACATTTTCGTCGCAACCCAGTTGTTTTCCATTTCACCCTCGCTAATGCCTAAGCTAAAACTGTACATACTATGTATAAGCGATCAATACTGGATTGGTTAGTAAATAATACGTAAAAGGAAATAAGTGAAAGCAAATGCCAAAACTATCTTTAAGTGCGTGGGTCGCTATTGTGATGGATTATTTAGATAGTTTGACGTAATACTTAACTGACAAACCATTGCTGGGTATTAATAGTGTGTCCTCTTATAGCTATTAAAGACTCTTAACTTTAGACCTATAGAAGAAACCAAGTTAAATCAATCTAGTTTCTCATGAAGTATTAACCATCTACAAATGGATTCCGTCGCAGGCAGTGACTAACCATCCAAAGTTTCGGTTTTTTCTTCAAACAGAGTTACCATTATAAAGTAAAACATACAAATTTAGGTAATCTATTGATGTAGGAATATAAATATATACTTGGGGACTACACACACGTGACAACAAAAGCGATTCGGTTAGCTGTATTATGTGTAGTAATATAATACTGTAGTGTTATTTATCTTACCTGCCGGCAACAAAAAGAGTTCCATTAGCAGCACCGAAAGTAGATATAGCCACACATATTGGAATAACCCACCGCACATAATGAGCGCCTTCCCACGATCCCAAAACTCCATCGGCGAATGTCTTCAAATCAAATATTTACACAAACGATGTATAATTGTAATTTCAAGCCTTCAAACACCACGTTAAATAGAACGATTGAAGAGACAAGCAAATCAATTACATACCACAGCTACTGCATTAGAATCAGTCATTTGCTCTGGAGTCATCACTATCAAGTAGGAAATCAGTATGAGTAGGTAGGAAATCGTTGTAAGAGGAATACCTATACACACAGGGAATTATATAAAGAAATTCAATTACTCCTACATAATAACTTGTAATGACAAACATCAAGGGACCTACTTTTATACGATACACGTAACACGTGTGTTCTAACAAAAAGGTATGAAATGAATTAAAAGCTACAGGTAGGACATTTCTTTGAGAGATGAATTTAAATTATGTTGGATTACCAATCAGAATTGCTAAGGGCAGGTTTTTGTTTGGATTTTTGATTTCCTCTGTGGCGTAGTTCAAATTATTCCTGTAAAGACAGAATTGTTAACAGTCTTAAAACAAAGATCTTGTAATGCTCATCGTAAATGTCTCCACACACCATGTAACCAGAATTTTGGTTTTTGAACAGTCAGAGTCAACAGTTGCATTTCATTACCAGCCATCGTATGCCCAAAGTCCGCTGTAGAATGCCATCGCCACTCCACCAACACTGCTGTCAGTGTGCTCAAAGGAAGTAAAGTCAATAGTGGCGGAAGGACCCGTGCAGAGTTTGTAGACTGCCCCACTACAAATGATCAGAAGGGCAAACAGTTTGGCCGCTGTAAAAGATAGCAAACCAGGCGTTCTATTAACATGGATGTACAAGGTCTCGATTAAAGTAGAGTTTTAAAATGGGGCACTCACAGGAACATTTAGTATGTACATTATGCAACATTGGATAAAAGCTAGTAGGTAATCTCCTTTTCGGGTCTATCAAGATTGCATCATATTAGGTTTATGTATTTTAATTTCCTACTTCCTTGTATTATGAATTAATTACCCTTCTGATGTAACTACACATAGTACTTTCCTTATCTCTCTGTGATACTAGAAGGAAAGCTAGGAATTTCTCCGGCATGTTGGGGCATTGTGAAAAATTGGGTTGGCTACATAAACAGAATACGTATTATAAGGGAGAGTCGGGAGGAAGTGAAGGAATAAAGGTCTCTAAGGTTTTCAAAGCATTTCTTAAGTATAAAAGAATGGAAGCTTGAAAATTTGATTAACTTTAATGAGGAAAGTTATAAAGTCTGAAGAACAATAAAATGTAGGTAAATGATATGTAAATTGACTTGCCTGTAAACACATTCTGAATACCCGTGGCCAAGTTGACGGAGTAGCAGTTGATAAACAGCAGGAGAGCTGACAATGAGTTCAAAATATGTTATAATTTATTGTGTGTACCTTACAACAATGTTTTCCTAGGCCCGAGGACCAATGACATGAAGCCATTAACTCTGCAGGGGCGTTTGCCGGGAAAACGGCAATACTATTTCCAAAATCGAAACAAATTCCCCACAATAGCCAACCTCTTTTTTTGCCAACAAAAACAGTTTAATTATTTTGTCTTACCAATAGTGGCGATTGAGACTAATTTGATAGCCAACATTGGAGTTTCAAGCTCAGTAAATGCCTCAACAAAGTACTGGGCAAAAGTGAGACAAATGATGGCAAGCTGAGATGGTTTCAACACTAAAGTCGATACCCACGAAAACAGGAAGGCTGGCAAATTTCCGAATGCCTATTAAGTCACAATAATCCGATTACAACTTGAACAGTCTACTATTACCAAGAAATTTTATCTCCAATTAAAAAACAAAGTTTAATTAATTACATCAAGGAAGTAATGGTATTCCGCCCCATTCTTGTGGTTCATAGTTCCCAACTCAGCGTATGCCAGGGCTCCTAAAATTTTGCACAGTAGGTATACGATTACATTAGCAAAAATACATCCTCAAGTTACCTTGCTAGCAGTTCGGTCTTAAAAGAAACATTTTCATGTTTTTACCTTCCGATGAAATCATGGACGACATTGTGTCAACAGAGTAATATTTTTATTGCGTTTTGATTACAATGTAAAAATGCTCTTGCAAAGTTTTTGCAGCAATGCTTGTTTTTGCGAATGAAAACATTTTTATATTTGTAAGTTCTACAAAAACATTACTATCATTTGGAGAAAGTTCAAACTTGGAAAAATAGTGAATGCATTGTAATGTAGATACATACATACTTTTGTATAGTCACACTATTAATAACAATGTATTTTGCTTGTGACGAAAGACAAAGTAAGTATAAAAGCTTCATCAAGCAAACCAAAACTTAGTTTTGTGCACAAAGTTTTTACATGAAACATTTTCTAAGATTCGATTAGACCATCATACCAAAATCTGTTAACTTTTCACAATAAACTTTTCTCATTTTACTAACCCAAATTACGCAATAAATCTCATCTAAGTTACTCGAACTTTGTTTTGCTAGGTAAGCATATATGTAGTGTGGAAAGTGTAGAGTGCATGATAACAAAAACAAAATCAAAAAAATCATCTTACCCAATAAGGACATGACTCCACAACCGGTCCAGATTAGGAGGGACAGTGCAACCGAGCCTGTCCTTCGCAAAACATCGGATGGGGATATAAATATCCCCGATCCGATCATGGTACTGTCATAAAAAATAATATGAAAAGTTGGTCACTTTCTCCTTGCAGTTTTCATGTTGATGTGTCATAAATAATAATGCACATTGGCATTTTATCATACAAATCATAGAATTGAATAACCATTGCATTGTTTGCAGATAGAATTTTGAAGGCAACGAACTCCAAATGATATTGGGGCAATGCAGCTGCATGCTATAAAACAAAATAATGATAATGATAAAGTTGAGGAAGGAACTTACCCTACAATTAGAGCCACCCCACTGAAGAGTCCCACCCGTCTCTGGAGGTTAACAGTGTCAGCAGGTATTGAGAACGACCCCTCCATGATGTGTCCACTTCCATTTGAGAACCCATTCTGGCAATGATTTCCCGTTTCCTTTGTGCGGCATTGCCTGGTGCACCTCCTTGATGCATTGTTGTTGGCTGAAAGAAATAAAACTCTCTACGTTAACACATTTACTAAAAGAAAGGAAAAAAATAAAGAGAAAAAGGCAAAAAAAATAGAAAAAAAAGTAATTTCTTTAATATTATCTTATGTCTGCTAGTAGTATGCAGTAGAAGATAATATTACATTATTAGCTAAAAATAGTTTGACCTTATGAATCTTTCCCAGAAAACTCATAAGACCATGTTATACTCAACCGATGTTGCATTGAACTACATTACATATAATGTGCTACTTTTTATCGAATAATTTATTTGCGCGTTATACATTATAAACTCAAGATGCAGCATTCTCAAGCTTTTCTCTTTAGGTTCATAAATGCTCCATGAGAGAAACATGTAGAAAACTTATTCTTTTTGTCATCTGTTCAACCAGGTATGTAGCATGAATTATTTATTTGATGTTTGTGGGTCAAATCCAATATTCTCAAAGTGAAAGTACCCGTTTGTCTAATGGTGTGCAGTTTCTTAAGTGAGTGAGAGAGATGAAAGGGGCAACGTAAACTGAAAACCTCAAACAGAATCTGTCAGTTCGAACTTAGCAGAAAGGTATACACTTTATGACAAGGAGAAGGAGAACTTTGACGGGAGAATTGATTCCATTTTATCGTCTTGGTTTTCTGTAACGGGTTTTTATCGCTTTCGCCAGAATGATGCTTTAGCATCATCGACAGGAGTTAATACCTATTTTTAATTGCCTCGTGTTTTCAGCGAGCTAAATTATAGTATTAAGCCTACTATGTGGGAATTCCCATTCTAACATTAAACACTTTGTTAAAGCGTGATATAAAATTCAATGTAGTATGCTGTCCTTCATCTATTTTTATCAATATCCCTACTTTTATATATGTTGGGTAAGTGTAAGTATAACCTTTGACCTACTCTTGAAGCTGTGGAACGTGGAGTTTCTCCAGGGATGTAGATTAATTTACTAGATTATACTTTTCAACATGATACCCATTTCATTTCATTAAGCTCGTTCTGACTTTTAAGAATTCTTGACACTAACCCATTATATATAAGACACTCTTTAAGATGAAGGTGCATGTTGTTCTATACTCTATGTATACAGCGATTAAGATAGTATTGTATTGAAAAGTTCAGTTTAGTGCTATCTTTAATCGAAGTTGAATTTAATCACTTCTTCGTCTTACTGGCTTTTAATATATCTAGATTCATTTTATGCGTTTTACTGACATGCTTTATGATCTCAATAAAACAAGCGCATGGTAATGAACAATGAAGGAGAATAATAACATCGTTCGTATTTTGTAACATCGTAAGTAACCTTGTCATACATCCAAGAATATACAGTGATATCGGATCATTTTATCTATGAATCCACAAACACCCTTAACCACTTTAACTTTTTTGTTTTTGCATTCAGAATTCCTAATCTACATTCGATTTTATGAGCTGAAAATTAAACCGAGGCGAATCCTGGAACCCAAATAAAAGTACTGAATGCGTAGTAAAGTGTCTATGAAACGTACGAGAAGACGAGTTTCCTTTCCCTCCTATCCGGGTGATTAAAATGTTTACTTTGTATACTAAAATAAAATAGTATAGGTACTCGCTTGAAAAGCTGCAAAGAGTCTTTCCCTACCTCATTCGTTGCTTTTCAAACATTTTGATATGCTACGTGTTTCATTTACTAATGAAATGGATGATATTATACATTATACATCCTAGAGTTAAAAAATAGGCAGAAAGTTATTGTTGTGAAGCACCAGGCTAAAAGTACTCGAAGATTATATTACGCATGCAAAATTTACAGGCATGTTTTTTTTTAAAAACAACTGCGAGTTTCAAGTGTGTACGTATTAGAGACAAAGTTTAAGCGTGCATTCCAGTTCAATTCTTAACTACACACATACATACGTGTAATTTCTTCACACAGTTTTTAATTTTATGGTAGTGAGTCACCTAGAACTCTGAATGTGAATACATAAAGCACAACCCTGTATCCGAAATTTACCCTAGACTTTTTGTTTAGTCTATTTTTGAAACTCTGGTTGTGTCATAAAGTCACACGGTAGGTACCTACACGCGCTTTCGTCAGTGGAACATGATTACTGCAAGACTTCACCATACACCATACATATAGGTACAACTTAAGCCACACTACTATGTATTGTATACTATTTGTATATGTACCTCTGCCTCCACAAATAATTGACAATTTGCCAGATGGTGTGTTGGAATCATCTTCTGTATTGTTTCCAGCATTTGAATCCAGATCAAGTTGTCTCAAACTGGGAAAGAGCGACTCGAGAATAAGCCGGCACTTCATCAAAATTCTTGACTACTAAGCACCACAAACACACTGCTGTACAAGCTTAGCTTAAATAGATGGTATAATATGTATGTATAGGTAATATTATTATGAAAAATGGTTTCGTCAAAATTGCTAATGAGAGTAGGTCAGGTCACGTTGCTCTTACAAATGAAGGCAATTATCCTTTTGACTCCTATAGTCCTATAGCATTCAAATAGACAATAATTTAATTTCTATTACGTGAAGCTATATGCCATAAATTTCGCAACTTGCATAATTTCATACTATATAGCGAAATTGACAAAACCACTGAGACATGAAATTGCAATACTTGGTCTAGTTGAATTATTACCTTATGTCACGAAAAGGAAAAATAGATTAACTCTATTGTCAACTGACACAGGTGTTCATATAACTTTTTTCTTACAAAAATGCTGTATTCAAAATAAATTATTCGGGTTTAATGGATAAACAGTTTATTCACAAGTACTAAAAAACTAGTGAAGCGGCAATGTGTTAAGAGTTCAGAAGGTCGGTGTTGTAGTATTTATGTGAAAAATCTGTGTATACACGATTTGTATATTTACTGTGCACTTTGAGCACCAGACCTCAACGGAATATTATGCGAATACTACAGTAGATCGTTTACACAAATAAATTTCCTACCTATATAATGTACAATGTATATTAACAGTGCAATATGTACACTGACTCTACTACCTAGCTTTAACAAATGCCGACGTGTTGAGATTTTCGGAGTATACTTCTCTTTCGGAGCTCCAATTAAAACTGAAAGCTGAACGGATGAGACAAGTTACTAATGTACTCATCTGCTCAAACACACAACTTACCCGAGTCAACTCAGCATGTGTGTATTCCTTTATTTCTACCACATGAAAATTTGCGGCATGACACGGGCAACTCGTGTGATGTGGTTCTCCGATGCCATGACGTTGTCTCATAATGGGTTAAAACTTGTAATCATTCCAATGTAAATGTATGTAATGCACTTCTTCAAGTAACAACGTGTATAAGAGTCTATACTACACTCTTTTCTTTTTAAGATGAGATGAGTCACACGAAATGCTATGTATGTCTGTCGTAGCATTTATTATGTACACAGTACATTTCATTTAGAAATGCCAACCGTGTATTTCAATCACATTGTAGTAACTTTTACTGGGAGTTGTACAGTTATGTACATACAGTGCAAGTCAACATTCAACATAATTTAAATGCATTTTTCATAGGTAAGCTACCTCAACACTCATAAACATTACAAGGCATGGTCTCAAGATTTGTACCACTACAAACGTACAAACGTAGTTCATAAAGTAATGTAACTATTTAGTTATTACTGGTTTGAAATCTTGTAGACTTAAGACTACTCGTTTACAGAGCCAAATTGAAAACTTAAAAATTCAAGTTGTGTTTATGTTGTAATCGTTCAACTTGTCTCGCACATACATTTATCAAAGACCAAGAGAACACTTAGAGAAAAAATTAGTACTGCGATGCGATGGTGACAAACTTTATGTGTATAGTGTATAGGTATATGTGCATTTTGAAGCAGTCATTTACATTATTGTGTCTGTGACACACAACAAAAACCAACACAAATATAAATATTCATCTTTACATCAACGACATCATCATATATTTTAACTGTGCATTGTCAATATGACTGCACTAATGTAATATCGTTAACGAAACTCATGCCAAAATAATTCCTCTGGAGATGTGGAATGAAGAATAAAAAAAGTGAGTAAATGAGGATCATGCAAAAAATGCCTACATGCAACAAGCTAACTATTTCATGAAAGTGAACCTGAACTATATTACCCATCTTCTTTCTCATTTTGACTCGTGTTTGTATAAAGTGCTCTAACCTGTCACAACTTCGTGTTGTATGCAAATCCATGTAAATACAAGTATGTAAGTAAATGTGAAGGGAGTAATGAAAATGTAAAATGTGATGTAGTATTTATTCGCATACAGTGCAAGATACAACAGACAGAACATTCATAGGTAGTCCATGTATCACAAGAAGACATGCATGTAGGTACAAACTCTGTTGCTAATTTTGCTTTACTTATATATGATATGTACATATACCTACTACATAGGATGTGCCTACATCTCCAAAAATCTCAACAAATATAGGGCAACTGTTCACGTACTGTGTAATCTGTATGCTATATACCCATTTATACTTAATGTGTGTTCTCCATGCATTTTCATCCCCACTCGAAAATATTTTGATGATTTTTTCATCTAATTTGCCAGTTAAGCGCATAGAGGAGTGAAAGAGTAGGAGCTATTAAGTGACCTACCTAAATGAAGCATAGAGAACATTAGGATGATGACGCCAAAAGATAGGGTAAAGATGATACAGACACACTTTACTTACAAACGTGTCATGTGCCATCCTGCCATCTGAACAAAGAAAGACTTTGTTCACAAATTGAGAGGAAGAACTTTTGAAATTCTATTGAAATAGCACAATACTACTGTGATAAAGAATACAATACAATCACACAGTGCTATAAATTTACTATGAGATAGGTACCACAACATTTCACACAAATAGGAGTAACAATAAAATTTCTTTTGGTTTCGCCTGTGTTCATTTCAAAGATTGGAATTCCTTTGAGTGTGCTGTAGTTTTATGTATAATACTTTATACTTTATACATTACTATTATACGTGAGTGTATATTGTAGTTTGTAGTTTGCCATGTACCTATGCACATTAACCAGTGGCAGCAACGCCAACGCCCGCAGATCACGTTGAAACGCCTCATGCCATTATTGCACTGCAATCAAAGCTTGAGCATTTGTGCAACTTTCTTAAACTTTGATACTCTTAACTTATACCTACAGAATTCATCCTCATCCATTTGAATCAGTTGCCTTTGTATATACATAAACTTCGTTAAGTTCTCTTCTGTTGAACATCGTCTTATCTTAAGTAGGATCCCAGATCTCAGCTAAATTTGGATCAGAGCAGAAAAGAAAGAAATAATACGTAGCTGCATGAGAGTAACTCTTCTAGGTAGTGCAAGGTAACACGGAGTCTCTCCATCACCAAAAGAAGAAACTCGGCACAACAAAATGGAAAATTAAATTACGTGATTGTTGCTACAATTTGAAAGGAATGGGGAAGATGTCGGTTTATCTTGACGATATGCAGGATGTACTTCAATTCATTAAAGGAAGAAAACAGGGCAGAAAATAATTAACAAAAGAAAAGAGCTTTTTTAATAATTATCCTGTGCACTTATCACAAACAATGTGTTCATTGTGTGTAGTGTACATCATTTTGGAGGCAAAGCAGAACCAGACATTTGGTTGAGTTATGTTAACAATTTGTTAACAATGTAAATCCAATGAGAAAGGTATTTATGTGCCAGGAGTAATGTAAAGGATTGTAAATATACCTACGTACTATTTATTTACCACCACGCAATAAGAAATGGGGTTCTTTAAGTGCAGTTTGCAATCAACATTCACATTTATGTGCAAACAAAGACTTATAAGTTAAAGATTCCATGTTCAGTGACACTGATTGACAATGTATGCAAATAGCTCTGGTTTTTTTTATTCCCGTTGTAACTCTTTGAGAGGGCACAGTCATTCTGACACGCTCTAAGCACTCAACTCTACCGAAAATTTTTAAATTACAGAAGGTTTCTTGCCAAAAGTCTTGAGCATTTAGAAATTAAGTCAAGGCGAGACAAGACAAGACAGAGAGAAGGAAATTTATATTGACATGATGAAAATGTAGTTTGCTCCAAGTCGGGTGTCAGGATAGACATACCTATAATAAAGTAGAAAGCACATCTTGTATTAGTCCAAAAGAGCGATGCTACCAAGTGGCTAGTGACGTCTTTCCATTTCCACTGAATTCGTGGAGGCGTCTGCCGAAAGATTTTCAATTGAATACGTAATTAACCTTTACAACAGTCTTCGGATTCACATCTTCAATTTACTCCTATTACTGTACGTTTCCTACTACGTAAAATGTCAATCTTAATACTAATTGTTTTTATCTTGTTTAGGAACATGAGCGAGAAAGTTTTAGAAAGTGGTGATAGAAAGCAGACCCGTTTGGTTGGAGTGACAATTGTCACATATATAGCACTCAATTTAACTTGATACAATTAGCTACAAAAGACTAAATCAGATGTGTACAGTATTGAACGATAATAATATAGGCGATTATTTGTTGTCTGTTAGTTTGCTTGCAGCCATAATCAAAAATTTAATCTCAATAATTGCCTACCAAATTCCCATTAACTTTGAATGCACCGCAAATAAACTTTTAGAAAAACTTTCCTTCTTCAGTAAATACATAACTAAAGGAAAGTTGGTGAATGCTCAACAAGAAACTAAATGGGCAGCAGCCTACTTCTCTAATTTATTAGAAACGGCTGAAATGGGTAAGGTATTAAGGTAACCATTCAAAGAACAGGAAGAGTAACGTATTCACGTGAATACAACTCAGTAAAGATACCTATAGGTAAGAGAAATATATTTACCCAGACAATACATTATAAAATGTACTAATGGCTATTGCTTTCTTTTCCCTTTGATATGCTGCCCACAATGTGACAACTTAAAATTTAAAGTACTAACTTTTCCCCTTATTTCAATTCCAACTTGCTTATACAGAAATTCTGATAGCCAGCAGAATGGAGATTTTTTGTTTCTAAAATGACATTGGTACGTAATAGAGTTGTAAAGGGGCAGATATGCTGCAACTCGACCCGCTCGAACTCGAAAATTTGAAGCTCGATACACCCCAACCCGGCCGAACAAGAAAAGTTAAAGCCTAAACCCCCACTCGAGGACTCGAACTCACATTAGCAAAAATGCTTTGGTATGACTATGAAGCTCTATTATTTCTATTTGTTAATCGCCCCGCGAGGAGTCTCAACTTTCAGTAAAATTTGCAATAAAAATAAGTAAAAACTTCTCGATGTTGTGAAATTCTAGCCCAAACCCCACACGAAGTTGTTCATTTTTAGCCCGAACCCGAAACATTTGTCAAAATTTAGTTGCCTGAATCAGCTCGATAACGAGTTCGGGCGGGCGGGCAAAGAGTGGGCTCGGCTCGTTTACAACTCTAATAGGTACATAATATTTTAAGTCTATATGTACGCAGAATATAAATTCGAAATGCTTCAATCGGAAAACCAGATTTTCTCTCGTAAAGCCTTTCCTAAGATGTGGTGAAACGCACTAACAATAAGAATTATTTGCTTTGGTCGGGATAAAACTGGTATTGGATTCATTAGATTGAGTTTAAATGAACTCAGTGCCGATACATTAGTGGTGACTGCGGAATTTGTAAACTACTAAGCTTTTACAGATAATGCTGGATGCAACTGCATGGATCCCAGATATAAACCTATGTAACTTGGTTAGTATATGCAAACCATAGGATTAGGAACTCTTGCATACTTAAATATAATATACATTTTTGCCCATGCAAAGTATAGGCATGGAAATTTTGCACTCTTTACATTAGTAATACTTAAACTGAAGTATGTAATGTATAGTATACCTGAAATGAGATGGATATGCAGCATGGGCTAAGACGATTGCTTTAACTATTATGCAAATATTGCATTTACGTCAAGACTTAGGCACAACACTTTTAGTATGTACCTATGCTGTTCTTTTATCTGTGAACCGTAAAACAGCACATGAATTGCAATGATATTATGAACAACTGGTAAATGAGCCCGTGTAAATTGCTTTCATCTGTGTATTCATCTTCCAACCAACGCTTTATCAAATGTTTTCCTTCACAATTTCTAATGTAAAAATGTACTGAAATAGAATACTTATGCCAATAGCAAAACTTTATCCATTGAGTCAGACAGATTCATTAGTGTGTATGTGCAATGACCTCTACTGTGCAGAAATCCCTCGGCTTTTCCACATCATTTCTACCCATTGCATTTATGCCATGGGAATCGAAGCAAACAGACGTGTGGGCCTGAGATACCCAGAAAACGATGGGATATCGTTGAGCTGACAGCTGAAATTTCTGCTTCTATCTGTCAGAGAATACCGACAGAACAGAAATGTATACCAAGTAAAGTACCAAAGACAGTGTTTCAAACTAGAATCTTCACAAAACAATAATGTTATAACAATTACCTTAGAGTATAGGAATTGTATCCAAATTAAAGTTGTGAAAGTTCAATGGAATGAGACATCTAGTACTTATGTACCCCTATGCCTGAGACAATGATAGCGGATATATGGATTTAGTAATTAGACCAAACTAATTAAACGCTATTTTAAGAGTTCATTCAAAGCAACAAAATGCGTAGTAAATTTGGAGTATACTTTACTACATAGTAACGACTAAATATCACGAAATAAGTTGTTTCCTTAATTAGTTTGACTGTAGAATATACTATGTTCATCATGTCACAAATAGATCACTCATTCAGTCGTATATAATAATAGTGAATTTATTTATATACTTGTATCTTGTATGGCTGTATAAATATAGAAATTCTTCAAAGAAATTGCGCTCTAGATTTATATCATGATCTTATAGGAACGTCTGTAGCTTTCCTTCCAGAAGTCTTAATTACAAATGATTAATTTACACCGAAACAATTAGTAAAATCTTTTAATCACAAACTTACTTAGTATTAAAATCCTGTATAGGTACACACAAGTGAATACTAAAGTAAGTGTACTAAAATGTGTATGCAGTAGGACCTAAAATAGCTATACTATTCTACAAAATACAACCAAGTTTAACATTTACTAGGCATGTGCACAGTTAATTCACAATTAATTAATTAGAACATCCCACAAAATCCCATTTCACCCGACATATTGACAAAAGTGTTATCTGTGCAAAATGCAGTCCAATGTGAAAATGTATTTTATTGATTCCTTCCCAGTGACGTAATAAAACTGAATGACAACGGAACTAAAAGTATTTATAACCCATCTCCATGTTAGGACCAAATAATATAAGAAACGGATCATTTTGTCAAACGATATACTTACGTAATTCTGATTTATAAGTGTCAGGGTATTTTATTACATAATACCATTCACTTATCAAGACACTGATGTCAAGGGACTGTCCAGTAAAAGCGACAAAAAAGAGCTTTAGGATGCCAAAATTGAAAATGAGACAAATATTACTTGGCAAGAAATATGAGACAAAATACAGTTTTATGCCATATTTTACTCAAACTGTCACAAGTCAAAACATTAGTAATGCATGATATGCATAGTTTAATATCACAATATCAGCAATGAAAGAATCGCCAGTTTTGTAAAAATAACATGGAAATGTTAGAACTCATGTATCAAAGCTGCATGTGCATGTGAGAAATGAGTAATGCAACATATTATACTACACAAAATCTTCTAGGTTAATGAATATTTATGAATGTTAATGAATATAGTATGTATATAAAATACGCTCACACAAAAAGTAGGTATACTATTATGTAACATCGTAAAAATATTATGACAGTGATAAGTAGTATTAAGAAGCATAAACCAATCACGACTACTGCAGTAAGCCTTCTACAAGGCAGACAATAAATTCAAACAACCTTGCAACCTACATTTGAGAATTATTAGAAGATTTAAATGATAACAACTTTTCTATACTAAACGATGACTCTTTGCTAGAAATATGTTTACATTTCCAATGAGAATTTCGTTAACTCACTCAACCGAAACGCCAGCATTTATTGTCATTGCATACAAATGTCCCTGTGCATTCACAGTGATTTGCAAAACCCATTCAGTTCACATTATAAGTAAAATGAAATTAATTAGATAAACTACCTAATAGTAAACATAGAAGACCATGGAAATCCTCAACAACAATTTTGTTTTGCATTTGTTATGGAAAAGAAACGTATACATTGGTTTAGATGCACATATTACCATAAAGTGCAGGCTTAATAATCACACACTGGTAAGCCCCGCAAATAACCAGACCAAACCAGTACAAAGCAAGCATTTTACATTGTAAAACTCTTCTTCAAACATTATTATTCATCTGTTTGTACTTTTCCTTCTGCCTGTAACGCTACGGTACACAAAGAAAAAAATGAACTGCTGCTGTTTCTTTGTAGCGAAACATGTCTTTCAGTGTTCAGTGTGTGAAGGAATTAAATTAAAATTGCTTTCTCTCTCCCACTCTTTAAAAAAATGAATATATGAAGGTCATATGTCATTACAAATTGCAAAAAATATCCAAGAAGTGTGGCACATCAAAACGTTGGCAGTATGTACATAGCTCTATAAAGAGATGAATGTGTAAATTTAAGTAGAGGTTCCATTAGTACATCAAAGAACTGAGAAAGATCCTTTAGACTGTTATACAACTTAGCTACACAGTGTGATTCGCAGCTGAAAGGGAAAGTTTCTCTATGGCCAATAAAGAAACACGTACTAGCATATTACACTGACTCATTCATACAAAATCTCTCTTCTACTGTAAAAGCGTGTGGAAATGTTATAATAGTTAGTAATAAGGTGTATATAAAAGTACAGTAACATCTCGGGTGGAACATTACTACTAGTACCTACTACAATATATACAGTAAGTTTTCATTCCAGATTCTCTGTGTAAGGATCTAGCGTGATGTGCTGTACTTTTCCATGGCGCTTTTACTTTCCCTCCCAAGTTCCATGTTCCATGTTAGCACACCGAATACGGGAATCAATACGGGCCTCTACGTCAGCATGTACTGACTTGACTACGACAGAAAGTCACAAGACTCTCTAGCTTCCTATATACAGACAGAATACATGTGTGTCTAATCCTCCTAAAGGCTGTGGCTATGCATAGCCCGTTAATACCTACTTCTCCTTTACAGTTGAACTAACTCTTACAACTCAAATTGCACAATTCCTACTTTCTTTTCTGGTAGGGTAGGATTCAACTAACACTCTTTTCCGAAATCAGCAAAATCTTCTGCATGTATACTATGATTCATATAAAATAAAAGATCCTAACAATACAACCCTTCTGCTTGTATACAGACTCTGCAAGACAAGATAAATTCTAACATACATCAAATACTGAATATACCAATAGAGCGTTGGCTGGCACAATACTTCGTTTGAAGATGGCATTACGCTTCGAGAATATTAAAGGCAAAGCAAATAAATAGCTACCTATAGTACAGACAGACATGAATTCAAATAAAGTTGCTGTATAGCATGGTCAACCTATTTAGTTTGTCTTTTCGTTTGGAGTAGGGCCTATATGTATAGAAATGGCTGTTTGGTGAAATGTATGATGTGGTGGATTGTTTGCTTACTGTAAATGTATAAGTATGATTAGCAACTGGGTAACAATTTAATTCACGAGGCTCTAGTTGAGTACTAGTGAGAATGGTTTCCTTTGGGTGCATAGTAAATAAGTTTAGTGTATATTCCTGCAACATGCTACAATGTGTATACCTATAGCTTATACTAACATGCGAAGATGTGCTCTACAAAATCTGCGTTATTTAGCTGCAACTTAAAGTTAGCAAACATTGCCATGCTTCGAGGAGTTATAACAGAGCGCGGGTTTCAGGCGCATTCTCCCTATATATGTATACAAGAACCCGCCCGACTTTTCGGGCTTTGTATTTTGTATTCTGCATTTCGGGGCATGTTGACGAGGGAACACAACAACCAATTCTATTTTACCCCAAGGTTGCAATGGGATACGATTTGCAACAGAACTTCACTAGGAGAAAGTAGAGCGAAGCATTACTAACATCACTAATGTTTTGATTCAAAATTATTACACCTTGACCTTTTCACCAGCCATTGTTTCATTGAATCTATGTTGTTTCTTAATGCTGAGATCTCATAAAGTTTGACATAATTCCAGGCCAAATTGCAGTCATGCTTATTCTAGCGTGCTTAGCTATATAAATCGGATTAGCTATGTGCCATCTTTCAGATGATTGATGATTGAGGCTTTGAGAACTGAATTTGATGATATAAGACGAAGGATTAAGTGAACTTACAAGATTCCTCCATATTTCTTGTCTGTTGCTTATGAGAACTTATTTTTACTTTTACTTAAAGAGCTTTAGCATTAATTTCATCAATACTCATATAATAGTACATACATACTACATACATTGCTTGCAAAATTAATGATCAAACAATAATGCGATTTTGCAAATGCCAAACGATTATAATGCTTGTGCACATGATATCAAAATCTTTACATATGTATACTGCATACGGTTAAACAGATATTATTAATGACCTAACATATTAGTCGTCGTGTTATGATTGTATTGAGTACCATCATCTAATCTTTGCTATAATTTTGCCCGTAATAGTAAAACAAATAACAATTATGGACTGAGGAAATGTAACCAAGTGGTTCTATTACTTGTGTAATGTAAACCAGGTATCTACCGAAAATACATACCAGAATTATGCATTTGTATAACGCACACATCTATTTAGGTACTTTCAATTCCTTCATGTACCTAACATAGCCAAAAATAATTTGATACTGAGTGACTGACTGACATTGAGTGATACTTAAAATGAATTTCAAATCCAAACACCACTATAATATTGTGGCGCACTTTAAGCATGTAACTTATTGCTAAATTTATGTGTTTACCAGCTTTTGAGTCAAATGGAAGGATCCCGTGCTAGCGATTTACCGACCATGTGGCGATTTTGCGTGGGTGCGAGCAAGCATTAATATGCTCAATATTGAATGTATGCGATAAGGCAAATTAAAGTGTTGAGATTTGCAAATTGATTTTTCTAATAATTCGTACATCTCTTTCGCTTTACTGTATATAGGTACCGTATTTGTTTATACGTGTATATAAAATTCAGGTAGTAAAACATAATTTACTGCTGCAGAGGAATAATAAGGTTGAATGAATTACGGTTGAATATTAAGCTTACCTTTGGTGCAGCAATCATTTTGAACCATTTCTTCCCGTGTGCTTGAATATATTTTCCTGGACAGTAAACTTTCATATCCTTTTAAAAACTGATTATTCAGTAGAACACATTTGTTCCATATAACAATAAATTCTTTACGTATCAAACGAATCGATAGAAATTATTTCTTTCTTGAAATATTTCACGATAGAATTGGAGAAAATTGTTCTTTTATGCTTTCAGAGTTCAAATTGCAATCGTAATGTTTTTGTCCGAATTTGACTTGTTCTTTTTTCTCTTCCAGACAAAATATTTCCTTCTTAAAAAGTCTTTAGTATTTTGAGCACTTTTTTGAAAGCTCTGGGCTCTTTAAAATTTCAGACCAAAGTTGTATTTACGAAGTGAACTTAATAATATTGTCGTAAGTAGTAGTACCTATGTTAAAGCTGTATGTAGAAATGTAACCGGCTCTGTATAAATAGTTCAGGTATGTGTGTATTCTATGACAGGTAACGGTGTGTGTAAGAAATCATGTGCACAGCACAATAAGATTTTATGCAATCCCTAATGGTATTTCAGAAGATTCAATCTTTCTAAGTTTATTGTTTCCTGATTTCAGTTTATGTGTGCATAGTATACTTGTGTAATAGTTTGCACTGCGGATTTTATTGTAAATAAATAAATATTCAAAATGTATTGTTCTAGTATTGTATGTTAGAATACCTATGTATCTTATAGATGTGTGAATTCTGTATTTATGTAATATTTGTAAAATGCAAATTTGCAATTTCGAAGGAGAAATCTGAGTAAGATCTGTTTCTAAAGGCCAACAGAGAAATGATGATGTAACTTATTGCAAACTCTTCCTGTTTCGAATTAATTCCAATGATTGATTAAAAATGTGATTTGTCTTTAGGTTATATCGTGGGCTTATTGAAATACTCCACCGGAAGTAATACTTGAATATGATGTAACAGTACGCAAGATTGCTATGTCAAGGTACTTAGTGTATGTGTGTGTACCTAATGTACCAGACCGTTTGTATATTATTAGATTTTATAAGCGTGTAGTGTGTCGGTATTTTTGTATCCGCCAATGCGAGAATACCCGAGAGTTGTACAAGTAGTATGATATCCTCCAGACAAAATTCACAAGAACACTGGAAAGTCGGGGTGATGAAACTCAGGGCTTTATACCATAATAGTAGTGAGCTACAATGTAGGTACAGAGCAGCAGGAGCAGTTGTACTATAAGTAGTTGTATAGCATCAGCGTGTAATGTTCCATTAGGACTTCTGCTCTGGAGCGTAGTAGTAGAAGGCGAAGGCGTGCATCTCAATAGTACGAACAAGAAACATACATATTGCTTCAAACCCTCGTCTCATAGTGAGCCAACCGAATTTTACGATAGGTACTAGCTATTGCTTAAATTATACTGACTGCTATGTCTGCTATGTACCTACTATCTATCTTTACCACCAGGAATACATTTGCTAAAAGATACCTACTGACTCATATTAGTATATGCATACAATTCAAGGAATGCCATTTCATTATATAACTGCATATAATATATGTGTTTGCTTCAGTCAGATACATATATGTATGTACAGAACTTAGGTACATAAGAAACTGAAACAACTGAACCCGGTAGAAAACCATTCACAATACGCAACTCTGGGTTACTTTCCTATCATATACTTACTAGTATGCACCCACTATTATTATCAGTGTAAAATGTGGTTGTGTGTCATACTGTGCCTTTACTACATGCATAGGAATATGTATAATATTCAGCAGTACTACGCTTATATGTTTTACTATACCTACCTATGCCAAGTCTGTATTTTTGGTGTGGTGTAGCCAAAGAGATTATTTGCAAACCGGGTTTAACAATCCAGTTGGTTATAATATGTTACGTATGTCTGTCTGCGGCAGAAAAAGAGAGTTTAATGCTATTCCAACGCAAAAGCCATGGTACTGTATGTATATATAAGCAAAAAAGCAAAGAATAACGTTCAGTCTGCAAATGTGGAGTGTAGCTTGTGTGGAACAGTCCTTAACCTATACGCTTCTACTACTACTACTGTTAAATTAAAAAAAGTAGGTATATTATGTACAGACAGAGTGTACTGCACAATATAGAGTGTGTACTAAGTACTAAGAGTTTTAATGTTAACATGAAAAAGGACTCGCGTTTACAAACAGCAAGGCTGTATTATGTTTTACCCGGGTAGAAGTTGTGTACGATAAATTTTGTCTAAAGAAGCAAGACACACACTGGAGTGGAGTATAATGTTAAACACAGGAAAACGCAAGCGCGTCTTTGTGTTGGATTCGTCTCTGTTTACACGATTCATTCTTTCGTTCAGACATTTTTCGATGCATTTTCTTCTCAGTCCGGCTCGGACCATCCGAGCCGGGTCTCTTTGCTTCACGAACCTTTTACACTGCCAACAAAAAATAAATACGGGCATGCGAAGGCGCACAATGAAACCCGCAAAGCTTTTACAGAGCTGCGAAGAAAATTCTTCTCATGTAAATGTTTCAATTGTCTGTAATTTTTGTTGTTGCAGCTTTGTATACATTGTGTGGGATAAAAAGAGACACGTCATGATAATTATTTACTATCCAGGAATAGTCACTTTTAACTCACTTGGCTGATGCATGGCTCCAAGTGAATTTGATGATACGAATAAAACTCTAATGATATCTTTCGAGAGAGTCAACTTGTTCTTGTTTACACGTTTTCTCTTGCAGCATATTGTGCCATTGCATTGTGAAAAGTAACTTATTGCTATTATTGTTGACAACAAAATCACGAACCCAACTACTTCCTGGCGCCTGCCAACGAAGCACTTTTTTAAAAAATTAAGGGGTTATTTTTGTCTGTTAGAGAGAGTTGTGCAATATTCTAATTGTACGTGTATTATTATTGCCAACTATCAGATCTGTATGTAAAAATGCTCCATGCAATATTATTTGGTTTATATGCAATGTATTCACTTTTAAATTAATGCTGGTACAGGCTTGGTAGCACAATTTAAAAAATATGCAATAAAAATGCAAAGATATGTAATTTGTTTGCGGCAAATGATGAAGGAACCTCCTGACTCGTGATATTTTTATTGTAGCTAAATCTTTACATAGCTTACAAGTTACAACCTTACACTTTTTGCATAGTAGTAGCATGTCTCATGTTTTATAAGAATATTACCGAGAATGAATTTCAGGTTCTGGGGTCCTGATTCCGACAGAATTACAGATATTTTTGCAGTGATTAGCACATGGCTATTCAATAAAGTATTGTAATAATTATTATACATTATCACAGAAGAAATACAGAGTAATCACGATGTAATGTAAAAAAGAGAAGCATCTGGTTACATCCCTAGTGCAAATTGACCATGAGAGACAAACACTTTACTTAACAAAACGAAAGGGTTAATTTTATAAATGATATTTGTATAAGGTTTGCCATCACAAGGGCTAGGGCGTCACAAAATATCTTGATTTTGATTGTGGATTTGTTTTCTAACACAAAATCGCAGTGGTTACCAATTTTTTTAAACAGGTATAGTAGAACCCCTTGAAAATATTCCTGTACTTGTGGAATACCCTGTATATTATAAATACCCAGTTGATATTACCTGTATGTATTAATATTATGGATAGATAGAACAAGTAAAGTGATAAGGTGAAGCCTCTACCGATAAACATTAACTTGCGAGTATCAAGAGCTTAGTACTAATACAATTTAAATGCCTACTAGCATACTACATGTCTTACTCATTATTCAAGGGACCGATTTAGTCGACATTAACAACGCTTCATTACAAACGCAAACACTCTTTACCTACCCTTTTCCAAAAATGCAATTTCATAGTATAATTCACACATAACCAACTTACAATACTGTATAAATAATCAAATAATTACCTATGTTGAAGTTACAATGGCAGACACTCGTCGCTTTGATATGGTAATTTTAATCAGAAAACAGTTTTGCTGACTGAATAATATTAATTTCTTCATAGTATAGTTTTTAGAAGAGATAACCTTTTAAAGTGCATACGAGTAAATACAATATCCATGTTCAAGTACAAAGAAAATTGAAAAAGAATAAAGTGGTAGTACAAAATAATAGGTACCTACTAGTACCTACTAACTAACGTCAGCGTTTAAAGAGAAGGTATTGTACGAACTTATAACCAAAGAATATTATATCATCATGTTTAATAGAAAGTTAACTCGAGTAGTCTTGCAAAAAATTCAGAATGCAATTACGGTAGAAATATGATTGTTACAACTTAAATACTATAATACATAGGCGTATAAAACCTTGTGCAATATTGTTCTTTCACCAGTACATATGACAAACTTATTTAAACGTATTACAATACAACCTTATCAATTACGTTTCCAAACAATGATTGCATATTTACATCTCAAACAAAGCGACGAGGATGTACAATTACTTAGTAATAAGTAACCTAGATATATTATTATATGAAACTACTCTATGCAGTTTGATTCTCTCTTCATTTAAGCGTGTGTTGAATACATTTGCACCTCTAATTCACTTATCGGTAAGTTGTATGTGAATATAATATATTATAGTATATAGTTATCAATGTAATATATAGGTTGGGTACATTAGCCATTAGCTTGTTAATTAAACAAAAATCAAAAACACAATTCACAATAATATGGTCACTTTGGTTCATAGTTTTGAACAAGTGAGGTAGTAAACAAAATGTTTAGCGCTTGCATATATACAATACAAATACAAAAATTGAATTTATAACTTAAATAATACAACTAATCTACTTATATTATGTACTTTAAGTTACAACTACCTAAAATTAAGTCACAGACATTATTGGGTTTCAATACCCTTTTGCCCCTTTTAACAGATCTTCCGTCAAGGGTCTTGTATGCTATAATACTTTTTCTCGTAAAACAGTTTTATTCGTAGGTTTCAGTTCATTTACTTGAGATTTCGTTCTTACTCTTGGTGAAGGTGTGGAGTATATTGATGACGATGGAGATGCACAAGGAGTGGCAGAACCAACTTTGTTAACATCAGTACGATTTAAACTGCTGGTAGACTTGTTACTAGTTATTTTGGTACCATTCATCTTAGTGGATGATTTTACACCATTTATATTCAGGAGGTGGGTTGAACCACTGGTTCCACTTCCAATACTCAATGTGCGTTGAGACTTAATGGAAGGCGAACTAGTTGCAATTGGACTTGAAAAATCTAATTGAAAATTAGGAGGCAATGATTGTCTTTGACTACAGGATTTGCAGTTCCTATAAAACATAAAACTATTACTACACACTTCTATACTGACAAATTATAAAATAAACAAAATAATATGTTTAAAAATTATATAAATACCTTGTAGCTTTTAAATTATTATCTCGTTGAGTTGTAACCAGAGCTAATTCAGTTTTTAACATTTCTATTTCAGCATCTTTCTCACTTAATTTATGTTTTAGCATTACCATGCTTTCTTCAAGGTTTCCAAATAAGGACTGTGATCAAAACAAAAATAAATGCAATATTAGTTATCAATGGCCACCATTAAACTTAGATTTAATTTTCATTTCAATCTCTTTTTACATTTAATATGACCAACAAAATATCTGTCCACATGCAAGTTTATAAGTTTAAATTGTATGTACCCTGGATTCTTCTGCGTTGTCTGGATAAGTAGGAGGCTCATCCAGACAAAAGAATTCTCTTACTAATGGCGATTCAGTCAATATCGGTAGCATAAGAATGGAATCGACAAACGCTTGTAGACCTTTCATTCTGTCTTCCAAAAACGCTGTTTCAAAATTATCTCTCAACCAACGCTTGGGTGGTAAAGGGATATTTACAGCTGGAAACTCGTCTTTTAACTGTTAAAGAGAAAGTTGCAAAGTTGTAAACATTATAGCAGAAAATAAAAGAGTTAATGCACACATAGAGATTAGAGAAAGACAGCATAATATCATTAATATCTCACTTTTGAATGCAGTCGCACGAAATCGGTGTATCTACGAAATACAAGCCAGTTTTCTTCCAACTTCACATGCTCAACTCGAAGTTTAAAAACCTAAAGTAGTAAACAAAGTTTATAACTTATTTGCAACTTATTGAGTCTCTATAACTGGTTGATAATGATAAGGTAGTAATCCTCGCTTCTCGTTACATAGCTTTTATAAATCATAGGATTAATACTTAGAATATACGTACGGTAAATCTGGCTCGCTCTTCCATGGTTTCGAACCCAACAATAGGAATTCGGATATGCAAATCATCGTCGACATCATTTTGATCGATAGTTGATGCTGCAGTTCCATTTACTAGCGCTGTTGTGGCTTGCGGATTCTCTTCAACATTTTGATGCTGTGGAGGCCGAATGTTTTCACTAACAGTCATCAATTGATTCATTGTACTCAAACAAAGCTTCCTTGGCGTGTAGAAAATTAATGGTGAAAAATCTGAATTGTTTGAAACCGAAATATATATTATGATGATCCTGGTTGACAAACTTCTTGTATAATAATTTGATGTTCAAGTGAATCTTGAATCTGATTGCATGAAATCCTCTATGCGGGTGCAAAGATAAGATGTGTTGACTGCACTCACCAAGTTTACTGGTAACTGAAAATTGAAATAAAGAAAAATCTTACTTTCGCCACTTTTGTGGAAAAATCCACTTTTGTGAAAAAAAATTCTGAATACAATGACGATTGTATTTCAATGTCACCGTCACAGACAGGCTTCACATACATAATGCATAATGCGACATCAAATATCTTGTAACTTAACTTCTCATAAACACCAAAAAGTCTAACAGTATAAACATTAACATCACTGGCATAATGAATAACTAACTAGAAATATGAAATACCTTTTTTGAATTTTATGGTAATGCATGGTGTAGGTAAACAAAAGGAGCAAAAAGGGCAACAATCTAAATTTATAAAATAAAAAAGAATATTGTTAAATACATGTAATTTTATACGTACGTATAGAATAATTACCTAATTGTACAAACTCAGGTGTGAGGAGGGGGCGGTTGTCAGCTGTTGATTAATCATGGGATTAAACGACTGTTATTGTCATACTGCTGCAGCTGCTCTGCTGATTGCACAACGGTTTGATAAACATAATATGTATACAAATTAAATTGCTATTTTAAATAACACATTGTGATTATAGCAAACGAGTTTGTTTGAGTTTCAACATCTGCAGCAACTCTCAATCAACACGAAAGAACGATACATGCAATCTAATCTCCTCCTCATTCGTTTCTCTTTATTACATGACATTTCAACAAAATATCTATCATCTATTTATAATCTCATTTATGACTCATATTTGCTCTTCCCTCGATTTCTCAGCAAGTCTCCTTCAAATCTACTTCTATATTTAGTCCTTCTGCTTAGTAACCCTTTTCAGAATTGGTACCCCTCGTATCCCTCTGTATATTATCGCCCGAGAGCATAGACGAAACATCCGACTTTTAATAATGTAAAGCACGATAATAAGATAGAAGTCGGATGCCTTGCCCTTACTCTCGGGGGATAACTTTTAACGGGACATTAGAGGTATCATTTCTGAAAAGACTTATTTAGAAGGACACACAGAGGCACTCTAAACCTTGAGTGTGAGTCAACCGGCAATTTTTAAACGATGATATTTTATTCTTGCAGATTTTTTGAGTGTTTTTTTGCAAATCTTTTTGTCCCAATTTCTGCTGATGTTTTTATGAAAAAGTTGCGAAATTGTCCATATTTGAAATTGAAATTGCTATTTTAAATGTTAGTTTGGTGTATTATTTGAGTGCGCAAAATGGTCTTAAAATAATCAACCATAAGATAAGAAAGATTGAAGATAAATAATAATTATAAATAATCATTCGTTCGTGTTAGTCTGTAAGCAGTAAACACCTGTGTTTTTGGGTGTCAGCTGTTTAAAATAGTTATTCTTTTTGAATAGTCATCCTCCGGATTTAGACAGCATTATGACGAAAACTGAGGAATACTTACCTTTGCCACTTACTGGCACTTGTAATGGCAGAAACAAGGGGGCTATGGATTGGTAAATACCTACAAAATATTTACATAATCTAATAATACTTTACTTTGTTTACAGGTATAAACATAAAATTGGATACTTTTTAACTTACTTCATGCTTACTTTTTGCAGGATCCATGAAGGGTTAGCAGCAGTTGCCAATGGGTCGGAGATCATGATTTTAGATCCGAAATCCCTAGAAATAATTCAGTTACTGACGGGTCACAAAGCCAGTGTTACCCAGATTTTATGGCTACCTTCAGCAAGACAATTCACAAGCGAAAACAAAGTTTCAATAAGAGATTTAATTTCTGTTGACACTAATGGTCAGGCCATTATTTGGGATACTCTTAGAGGACAACCTATTTTAAATTTTCTTCACCCCGATTCCACAAAACAGCTTTTGGATATGAAGTTGGCAACAGGAGCTGATGTTTGGGTCAGGTCTAAAGTTTACATGCTGTACAGCGGGAACTTATTTGTTATTTTTGATCAGTTAAAGTGCACATTTCAGAACATTCAAATTGTAACCAGTGCAGATGCTTCACAATCATCCTCGGACAATATTTTCAAGTTTTCGATGGATCCTAATTGTGCAAATAATGCAAGTAATTGCATTGCTTTTCTTTCCAACGATCAGATCGGTAATTCCCTACTTGTGTGTAATTCCTGGGATTACCTTAAAGATACCCGAATAAACATTCATGGACGGTTGAGTTTGCAACTAAAAGGAACTTCAACAACTAGTTCAAACTTAAACATGAACAGAAGCAACTCCAGTGGAACGTTGTCTCCATCTTTATTAGGAAATCAAGATTCAAATGAAAAATTGCGCAGGCAAGGTTCTTCGTCTACTTCAATTCGGAAACTTGTTTCAGATATAATAGTTGGACCTGATAATAGCAATTTTCAAAACCCAGCTGTTCAACAACATGGTTACATGAGTTTTCATGGGGGAATTAAGGATGCTGTCATAATTTCTACAGACAGTCATATCTACCTGATTAACATACAGTATCTGGTTATTATTCACACTTTCACTTTGGAGAAAGGGGGATCCTCCATCATTCAAGTCATTCCAACAAAACTTCGACCTTGTTTGGTAACGTTGCATGAAAATGGTACAGTTTACCTCAGAAAATATTTAATTTCTGGAACACACAATATAAGCGTACAACTAGAGTCGATATGCTGCAGCGAAAACCCCAGATTTTCCAGTAAAAAGTCAGAAGTTTTAGGTTGCGTTATACAACCAATGGAAGAAAATGCAGTTGTTTTGTATTTAAGCGATGGAAGATTCCTAAGGTACGAAATTACGGGAGGAGTTTCTCACCAGAAAGTCGGAGAAAAGAAAAAGCTACTGACAACCCCAGCGACTCCTTATGTTAGGGGTGCAGCCTCGATCGAAGAAACGTATACTGCTCCCTTTTTAGGAATGACGGATTCAATGCAGAGTCATAACATTCAGAGTTCAAATAATTCTCCCTCTAAAGACAGCGGGCTTAAAAATATGATTAAGCCTATTTTGGAATCAGATTCAGATAACATCAAAATAAAACTGAAAAGAGTTACAAATACTATTGGACAGTTAACTTATTTGAAGGGAAGTGACCGAATACTGGTGGCCGGAACCAACCTTGGAACTATTGCTGTTATGCAGGTGGTGAATGGAAAACTAAAGCTTATTAAAAAATTCTCTACGCATTCCAGCAGTCCGATTGGAGGAATAGAATTTGTCTCTGACAATGAAATCTTGACATACTCAAATCTCAGTTTTTCTGCTAACCCAAAATGCGAGTTAATTTTAACCGATATATCGACTGGGGCTAGCAAAGCACTAAAGATGGACGAAAGCTTTCACATTCAATGTATCCGAGTTTCTCCTTTGAAGCAATACTTCGTCATAGTTTACAAGGTATTTGAATTTACAAGTTAGCTAGAAGGAGTTAGTCTTGCAATTTTAGATCTTAAATTGAATTACCAATTAGACATAGAAAAAAGGCTGCTATATTCTTCGCCTACTAGTAGGTATATATCATATCCATTCTCCTTTTCTATATAATTTACTTTACAGAATGGTTCTGCACCTTGTGAATTATGGGATTTGCCTCGTAGACAGTTGATTAAGACATTACCCAACAAGCTTCCGCCAATTACATGCGTTCAGTGGAGGGACCCAGTTGAAAATATCAGGTCTGTAATGTAAATAATCGCACTTTTTTAAATTGAAATATCACAATTTACTTTGAGGTTCAATAAATAGTATCTACTTATTTTCAATATTTCATTTTTCTGTAGGGAAGAAACTTTCTACATGACTGATTTAGGAACATTCCTTTTTACATTCCGAGTTGAAGGAAACAGATTTGCGAATGCTACATGTGTCAAACTAGACACTGCTGGGAATATGGGTGGAATTCCAGTCAGTTTATTTACAAGAGGAAGTCTGGTATTTCGAGCAGACTCAAGTGGAACGTTAGTTATTTATAATACAGAGAAGAAAACGGCTTCGCCGGGTGTAAACATAGGAAGAGGTCCATTGATTACAGTGAATGCCTTTGATGGCTACTTTGTTGCCCAGTTCGCCGATGTTATAGAATTATGGGATTATAACGAGGTATGATTAAATTAAACTAAATTCTAATATACTGTATTTTTCTCTACTGTTGGTTTCCATTTTGGGTAATCCAATCAATGTGTTTTAACATAGGTAAAGAAAATAAAAACTCTTCACAATGGGAAGTTGAAATCCTCATCTGTAGCAGTGATGGGGAACTACGTGGCATACATTCCTAAGACGTCAAATGGTGTTAAATTTTTACCATTAGATCTTGATCAATCGGTTGTGTTTAAAACTCCAATCATAAGTTCGTCTCTATATGCACACTTCCTTGACCCTAAGGATAAGGCATTCAAATTATTGTCCATCATTAAGAACGCTACCTCCACAGTTCAAGATGTAGTCGATTTTACCAGAGAAATTTCCTCTTTGGAGGAACATCAGCTTTGGTCGCTAGTATCAAACAAATTGTCAAATTCAGACTTTGAAGGCAATGTTTTGGATGTCTTTAGTGACAACCGATTGTACAAAGAAGTTCTTGTTAAAACCGCGCAATGTGTGTGGATCTCCGACTACACGAAGAGAGAAACCGTTGGAAGAATATTACTATGGGCAGGTATGAAAATTGAAAATCTTCATTGAATAAGTACCTACCTATACCTACTACTGTGATTTTAAATAATTTTTATTCAGGAGAAACGGATAAGTCTGCCGAAATATTACTGGACACTGAACCTTCTGACTACACGAGTTATGTTCTCAATGGATTGAAGGCAAGTGTTTCTGTTGGGTCAGGGAATTTACCAGAGTCAACTAAGGCGGTACTGAAGATCGTTGCGACCAATCTTATCGCATGTGGAGAAACGGACGGAGGTTCGAAAGCACATTTATTAAAGATACTAAAGGTTAATTATTTTGCTGTCGATTCGTAATTTCATATAATATTATTGTTTTCAGGTCTGGAACTCCTATGCCTTTTGGGGAAACATAGTGAAGCGTGCAAATACGTTGAGTCGTCAAATGAGTGGGGAAAAGCACTACTTTTATGTAAAACGTCATTGACAGAGCAAAATGCAGAGGAAACACTTTGTAAGTATGCGTATTACTTGAATTCCAAAAAATGTGTGATCAAATCAGCTTCCGTTTACGTGTACGTAAGAAAATTTGATCGAGCTATAGAGGTGCTGGTTGGTTCTAGATTAAGACATCTTTCTTATTTACTTTTGTATTTCTGTGAAAAACATAATATAGTTTTGAATATCAGCGAGCATGTTAGGCTAGCTATTAAGCTAGATTTTGCAAGGTTTTTGTTTGACTGCGGGTTGATGAACGAAGCAATTGAGTTTTGTGCAGAATTAGGAGACAACGGTAAAGATTTGAAACAAGAATTAGAAATATTAGCTTCATAGTTATGTTATTTAATGGACTCAATACACATTATATAGCAATCTGTCATTATGTGAGTGAAATTAACAGATTTTACAGTCCGCAGTAATAAGTTGAAATATCTGAATGCCAAGTTTGACTGAAATATCATTTTTATAGTAAACACTTTTAAAAGTGAAAGTTAAAGTGAAATTTTTATCAAAGTTTGTAAACGTTGATCCTATCTGTATTAAAAATAAATAGAGGTAGTAATATACTGTCGGTGCTGGTGTTTAGTTTTTTAACTATAATTGTAATAAATAATACCTATAATACTTATATCAGCGAAAGATACAGAAACGCAATGTAGAATTTATTTAAACCATAAAGCGGCTGAGGTAGTGTACTTAGCGGGTAATTGACTACTGAGACGTATGGCCAGAGTAAACGAATGAATGATTTAAGGGGTCGCACGGCGCGCTATGATCGTGATGGCCAACATTATTCCAATTAGTCATTGTATCTTATCCTCCTATTTAAAAATCACAATAGGTCACAACGACTTTTTAACACAGAACTGTGGTTATGTTATCTAACTTTGATATGGATTTGGAATTTTATCCCCTTTTCTTCAACTCTAGGAGGAAATTCAAATGTAAAACAGTATTACCCAGTTCACATGTTACACCATACGGTTATTATATCTCTTTTGTATACATTATATTTGAGAGAGTACAGGTCAATAATTAAGGTGATTTTAAGTGCCAAATATCATTGTAAGCTGCTCTCGATTTTCTGGAAAAATTTTAGCCATCACGGACAGTGGGATAACAAGCGGATAACCGCTCTCTTAAGAATAATATAGGCTATATCCCTAATATGCCATTAGTGCACCTGCACCCATTTACTAGTCTTATAAAATACGTGTAACATTTAAAATGTATTCTGTGCATAAGACTAACATAGAAGTAGCAATTAATTAACGAATATTATATGGTTTTTAATAGTGAATGACTGTATATGTAAGAAATGTGTAATTAATTATTGAAAATAATTCGTTTCATTTATTGTATGAAATGACATAATAAACTGATGCAGTATAAATTATTCTATATGTATAATTTTATGTAAATGCAATCAAATAATATGTATGTACATTCATTTTCCATGTTTAATTAAATATAAACCTGTAACTTCAAACGTGCGAAATGCAATGTTCATTCAAATCATAATGTGCGCAAATACAGTTCAAAGCATTGTCTAATGTCTGCATACCCTTTTACGAACAGCCTTGTCTTATTATTAAGTAATAAATAGAAGAAACTCCATCCAAATAAGTTGTCGATTTTTTTGTATGAAGTATGAAAACTGATAATTATAATATGACCTTACTTTTACAATCCACAATAGTGCACGACCGTATCTAGGATTCCGTTTCAGGAGTGAATGGTTAAAATAAATAAAAAAATAGCATTTTGGGAAAAATAGCCCAAAATGTCTAGTGAAAGTTTCAAAATTTCAGGAGGGGGAACTGCCCTCTGTTACCCATATAATACGGTTCTGCTAGAATAATATGCAAGAAATCACTCACTTTTCTTTACTTCGTCTGCTTATTTTCGATCAAATAGGAAAACAAGAATATTATCTGAAGTATTGCATACGAATAAAATGATCACATAAGATACTTCTATCATTACAAAACTCATTTTATGTTATAAGATAACTTAAATTCATTTAATATTTTCCATACTATACCCATAGTTAATATTTTCAATATTTCACATTTTTGTACTTTATTGTTATCAAAGCTATATCAGATTACCAAACTTTTATATCAACAGGTTAAGTTGTTAGTTTGTGAGTTGGTTATTTTAAGCTCAAAAAGGTTATCTCTGTTCATATTTTACTATATATACACATATTCCATAATAAATATGCAGCTACACTCCAGATTATCGAACAATAAAGGTACTGTTTATAGCGAAGCAAGGATGTGGTTCAATGTATTGTACTATACTGTAATGCTATATGACAGCCGTAATCTTCATAACTAATAATAAATATTTCACTCGCTCAATTTTGTTACTTGTATGTAGAAGTGCTTCAGTTGAATATAGTCAACTCATTCCTCATTCATCAAAAGTTTGGCAAATTGCAAAATAAAGCAGCAAAATGGATATTGTTAAAGGAGTCGGAAGATTCTTTTATATAATAAACCCACACGAGAACTATGAAAACTTTGAAAAAATTCCTGACTTTGTGACTCAGGTTAGTAACTTAAGTACCTAGGTACTAATTTAGTTATACATTCACATAATATTTAAAAATTTTGTATAGGTAAACGTGTATCACATCTACATACAGATTTGATATGATAATTATATAGGTAGGTAGTCATTATGATTATTGTTTACCTTAATTTACACGGGTATTAATGTAGTGTTTTTAAATATGGATGAGACAATTTGTTTAAATGTTGTGCTATACCATACAGGCGACACCGTATTTCATCTCTTTTGTAATACTTGAGTATTTGATCCAGTTGTATCGCAAAAAACCTACAGCTCGTTTCAATGATGGGATTGTTTCTTTGTCTCATGGAATGTTTCTTGGATGTGGAACGTAAGAAATTCATCATAATCTTTATGCAATTGAATATACAACACACATAATTTATGTTCGTTAGTTCGTATAATATGATGAAATTGGCTCTTTATTAGTACATGATACTTTATTACAATATTTTGAATTTTGTTGAGTTGAGTAGACTACTTGTTAGAGGCATAGAGGTTTATACGTACATCAAAATCTATAATAACTGGAGAATTTATGAGCTACCATGGGACTCTGCGATTACTTGGTATATTGCAGCTTTCGCTGTTGATTTTGGATATTATTGGCTTCATAGAGCTGCTCATGGTATTTCACAACCCTGTAATATCGTTAAGTACAAATTGCTTATAAAGTCAGCATGATTGCACATGCATTTGACACTAACGAATTTTTTATTAAATGCACAGAGATTAATTTCTTATGGGCAAATCATCAAGTACATCATAGTTCTGAAGAATACAATTTGACGACAGCCTTGAGACAATCGGGATTACAGAGTTGGATTGCTTGGCTCTTCTATCTTCCCATGGCATTCTTTGTTCCTCCTGCCATGTGTCTGATTCATCAGCAATTCAGTATTCTCTATCAATTTTGGATTCATACCGAATTAGTCGATTCAATCGGGCCACTTGAATATATTTTCAACACTCCAAAACACCACAGAATTCATCATGGTAAATTTAATAACTTGTGCACAATAACCAGTCTTTGCGTTTATGAATGTTAGTTCGAAAAATTCGAATTGTAAATTCCTTAATAATTAAAGAGCGAGTAATGTACCATGTCTTGTTCAATTTCAGGAAGTAATCGATACTGTCTTGATAAAAATTATGCTGGAGTACTAATTATTTGGGACAGGATATTTGGAACATTTGCAGAAGAAAAACCAGGAGAAAAAATAGTTTATGGACTGGTTGAAGATGTCACATCATTTAATCCTTTCTATTTACAGGTATTTCAATCTATTCTTCTTATAATATTTTGTTTCTATTTCTCTACACCCACTTTGCATATTTAGTGTATAGAATTTATTAATTAATGAGCTATGTAATTGACAACATATTATAAAGGCAGACATTAGAATTTATTGTAAGAAAACATTACTCCGAATCTGATGATGAATTGAATCGTTTAAAAATGTCAACTATGGATCCTCTGGGCGAATCCCCCAGGCTAAGATCAGGGGCAGAACTTTTGCTTCGTTGTTTTTGGATAGTTGAGGGTCTGTATACTCTCAGCTTCTCTACTCCCACTTCTTCGACGTAGTCGTTGCTTGTCATGTAAATATCTGGCTCCGATTCTTCATCTTCTTCTTTATTTCCTCTGCTTTTTTTCGCTTGCCATACCACAAATAACATGACAAACGTCACAAACAGAAACACGGAAACTGTACATACTAAAACTATCAGAATCGGCAATTCCATTGTCAAATTTATATTATGGGTTTACAACTTTGTGGTGTACTTGGATAATAATTCAAAGTTAAAAGTGAAGCTTCTAGTTGTGCTGTGGTATAATATGTTGCCCGTAAAGTCTCACGAGGGCTGATGCATACATATTTTATATATATATATGTATAAAATATGCCCATGATTTTTACGATGGGTCGTGTAATATGTAGTGTAAATGTACAACAAGCAATTTTAAAAGAGATACATACCTAATGTGTGAGTTTGCATGCACGTATTTTACTCTACCCACAAGATTAGATATTTCGATTTCCAGTTGATTATTCGATTGAATAAAATGTAGTGATGTACCTATTTGATGTACGTGTGTTTAATTGTCTCATCCGAACGCATGCATAATGTACATATGTTATAATGATATTAATACGAATAGATTAGAAATATTATCACAGTCAAGGTACAATTGTTCGATTATAATAAAACAGTTGTATTAAGTGTACACATGATTTTTTTCACGCTGTAATTTTGTAAACCAACTTACTTGCACAGCACATCTGCTATACCTAAATGTATACCTGGGTATATGTATTAAGCATATTGTATTATTGTAGTATAATAAAATATGATTCATTCATCAAGGATTGCACCTAACTATCTATTTTAAGTTACTTAAAAGTACTAAATGTTGATGCTTGTTTGTACTTTATTATATTATTTCAGTTTTTTTACTACCCCAAGATGTGGAATCGCGCGAAGGATTATTCTAGTGTTAAGGACAAATTGTCTGTTTTTGCCAAAGGTCCTGGGTGGTCTCCTGGAAATTCAAGACTAGGCAATCCTATGGATGTACCCGAAGTATGCTTTTAATTGAATACAGGATACATTTGTTTTGACAAAACTTTTTTATTGTTTACTTTCTTAATTGTAAAATTAATGATGCCAAATGCCAATTATCAAACCCAGGTGCCTTCGAGAGAAAAGTTTGATGTCCAGATTCCATTGTGGCAGAACATTTATGTTCTTTTTCATTTTGCCATCACATTATATGGCTTCGATACCATGTTTAAAAACCATTTGGTACGTAGCACCTATGCATTACCTATAATATTATTACTATTATGATTCACGTATTTAACCGTGTAATAAGTATGTGTAATTCTCTTGCTTCATAATAATTACTTATCTCTCTAATTGCAAATACAGTTTAATTCGCTTAAGTGTTTTCGAATGAACAATTAATCGATAAACTAACCAATGTCATTTCTAATCTAATTATAGGGATTGAGTCAAACGACTGTTTTCATGTATGTCGTAGGTGTAATTTCCTCTGTGACAAGTCTCGGACTCATTCTGGAAAACAGAAAACTGGGCATATACACAGAGATACTACGGTTATCGATTTTGTCATTCGGAATCTTTATCTTGACAGCTCAGCACAGTGTCATCAATCAATCGATTTTGTACTTTTATTATGCATCTATTACCGTATGGTTTCTAAAACTAGCTCTTGACTACTTTTCAACTATGAAATCAGGACAAAGCAAAGATAATAAAAACACTATGAAAATGAAGTCAAATTAATTTAATTGTTATTGAATACGTTATTCTTGTAACATGTTAATATTATCTGTAAATAAAAACTGTACATTTAATTTGTATTTAAATGATTGAGTACTAATTGTGTCAAGTTTCTACAAGCATAGTCAGAATTTTGTTTGTAACTATCGCTGATTTGGATTGCTACAATTATGTATGTTGTTGCGACTGAAAAAAAGGTTAAAATAGTTGTAGATGTTACATCATAAAAACAAGCCACACGAAAACCGAAAGGAGAACAATGACTTAACTCATAATTCAGTCGAATAATTGTATCAGTTGCTACTTTAGATGTACTTGCACCACAATTAATGGCTTTCTTCCACAAAGTTATAAAAAGTGCTGATTTTTGTTGCACATTGCCCATTGACAGTAAAAGGTAAGAGAGTCGGATCATGTAACCGTAACTCGTTGAGTAAAAGATGTAAATTGCTATACGTGGAGTTTTTTCTCTGCGTCTTAAAGCTAAAGACAGCATTACAATAAATTGTAAAGTATGAACTGCCTTGTATATAAAAATGCTGAACGCAAAAATCTTGTTAAATCGATGAAGCAAATGTCTCAGTTTTTCATACTTGTTTAAATCAATATGTAAACCGAAGCTTGAACGTTCATTAAGATCTGAATAATTGTCTGAGGTATTTAATGAGTGCTGAAATGGAATAAACACTGGTATTGAAATTTCAGATATCTGAGATGCTTCTGTGAGTGTGGCAGTTTTTGCTTTTAAAGAAATTGTTCTTAAGGATGAATTTATATAAGATGATAACATTATGATTATAAATTCAAATAGAACCAAAGCATTCATCAATATAAACGATATTATGGATTGAAAAACGATAGAAAAGATCAAAAGTGGGACATTTGTTTCAGGTCGATTCTCAAACACCGAGTATATGTACCCTGGCATGTCTATAAGACTTATTACATTCATCGTGCAGAATACCCCTTCGATAAGTGTGTATGTTAATGATATTAAATAAAGTATTTTAAACACAGTTTTAAGACGTCTGCAAGTTCTACTATCTTCAATGGTCTGCTCTTCTGTGAGGTTTTCTAAATCATAAATATGAATAGGTACCTTGATATTCTTTAAATTTTAGTTACCTGATTCCAAATTGGTAAATTAAATGCTAATTAATGTGACAGTTACCTTCATTTACATATTTCTCCGCGCTCGCCCATTCTTTAATAAATTGGCAGAATGCATTCCTGTTTTTTAACATAGTCAGTAATATCAGCGAAGCCAAACCCGTGTACAAAGACCAACAAAGAGTCCCAAAACTATAATATAATCCAGGTCTTCCATTTATCCCAGTATTAACGAATCTCACAATCGTAAATACAAAGTACGATACAATTAATGATAAATTTATCCAATATGGAATATAGTTTTTGACAAACACACAGTCTACAATTTCGTTTTCTTCAGCTTCTTGAATGTCATTTTTTTCTTTATTCGATTTAATATCTGATAAAGTTGTAATCTTGAATGGAAAGATTCCGAAGAGTTTGATAGCTTTGAGATATGGGGCTAAGATTCCCAAAACTTGAAGATGATTTTTCATTGTGGCTGATTTCTTTATGAAAACGTTGTCTGTCAAACTGTCAGATATCTGAAAAACTTATGGAGCTTGTTTAAACATCTGCTGCCATTTATATATTTACATCTACAAGACGCGCAATCGTTGTCGATTGACGTATTTGTGGACTTGTCTGTTTGGCTAATTAGATAAGTGGTTAAACAAAGTAATCTAATAATAAACATATTTGGTATATGCAACGATTCATGAAAGGAATAGAAAATTGTATATGCAATCGTGTCGTCAAATGCGATTACCTTACATGCAATATTTAGAGATGGCAAAACATTATGATCAATAGATCCAGGGTCCATAATAATAATATAATATTATTATAACATTTATTTCTACTAAGTTTTCATTTGTTTTAATATTCTTACAACTTACAAACTATAATTTTATAAAGTATAATTGTTATGCATTATGGTCGAATTACAATTACAGATCATTTGTTCTTGTATCTGAAGTTGCAATTGAAATAAAATTATGATGTATGTCAGCATTAACTTCACGATACCAGCTAAAAGAGTTCGGTCCACGGAAAAGAATCCAGCTATATGCATAGCAAAGAGAAAAATGCGTAGTTTTTGATTTAGAGACTTTTTTTAAATGTGGATCTTTAAATGAGTCTGTGTATTACACAAGGCAGTATTTAGGATTCAATTTCGGGAGGGGCTAAATACTGTAAATACCAACATGATGGACAATAGTGTCAAAAACTGGAGCTATTTTATGCCGAAATCAGCAAAATTGTGCGATTTTTGCAATTTTTGGTAAAATAACCTCTTTTTTCCATTTCGTGAGGGGCTATTGCCCCCTTTGCTCCCCTAAATACAGCCTTGGTATTACACACTTGTTACACATCCATAATTTGTATAGTCAAACAAATATATAATCAATGCTTTATACTATTTATATATTTATAAGTGTAAAAATTTTTTCACCAGCAGGTTGTAGATAAAAAGAGAAAGCTAACGAAAGAAAGTTTGGAGAAAGTGGAGAAAGTGCATGCTGGTAACAATAACTTTCACCATTATTCAAATGCAAAAGAAAAAAATGACAAAAATATTTCAGTGATAATTTTTTTCCATTTACCTGCTGACATTTTCCACTCAAAAGATGTAATTAAGGCCACCACTTCGGACAAAGATTTCTTTGCTGGAACTTTTGGCATCAAAATAATCATCCTGTTTAACCGTCGTTGTTTGTGAGAAATCTGTGTTAAACAATTTTTCGATTACATTGAGATTCCTTCTAGCACAAAATTATGCATTTGTGACCCATTTTTGTAATGAAAAATGTTACCCACCATTTTATGTGCGGTATTTCCCATTTGGAGTAAAGTTATGAATACCAAATGGTGTGTGAAAGTCAAAACATCAAAAATATACACGAGGCTAATTTCATGATGAGTAAACAATGAATTTGTTGTTTGAATAACTGATATAACAGCAATAACAATTAACCCCAATAATAAGGGACCTACCGTTTGATCATAAAGTTTAAATAATTCCTGAACTTTATCGAACTGGAGGACTAAATCCTCTTTGGTAAAAAGCTTTTTTGGTTTTTCTTTGTAAGGTTTAATGAGATATGGATTCATATAAATAGTATCTATTTCTATTATGTGTATTGAATCATGATGAGGAATTTCCTTGATTTTCTTGTTTTCCCCTGATGCTTGTGTTATAACTACCTCCATGTAATTACAGAAATCCTCAAAAATTGACAAAATATATTTGGTTGTAATTGTAGAAAAAGAAAAGGAAACATGAATAGCAGAAATTACAGAAGAACTTCCAAACACAAAAAACAAAAGTAAATATTGACAACTTGTTAAACTTCCAAACCAAGATTGTTTCGGAGGGTAACCCTTTTGTTGTAATATTCCCACAAAAGACAGACCAGCCATAACCAATGTTGCAAGAAATGCTAATTGTAATGTGTTGTACAGTCGAAGCTCTTTACGAAAGGAATTTCGTGGAGTGTGGTTGGATTTCTGATACAATTCTAACTTTCTTTGAAATTTGACAATTTTTCTAGCGTTAACTAGAAAACAAATTCTTGTGTGAATATTAAACGTTAGGATTAAATCTGTAAAGCCTTGAACAAGAATTTTACGGAGAAATCCCTCCCCTGCATAAATTGCATAATGTCGAATAAAATCAAACCAAATGAAATGAGACACAATATTTAAAGCAATACTGTAATAAATGTGGAAATTCCACCAAGATGAAATGCTTGATAATCCCCACGGTCTCTCAATGAAAAGAAGACCATTCAGCCATCCCACCCATGCAGACACACCAAACCCTTCCAACACCATTTTAACATTAGTGACAATTTCTACGAACAATCTTCTTTTTATTTCCGAAAACTAATTAATGTAATGTATCTAGTGTCTACAATACTTACTTAGTATTAAGTTACTCTACAGTAAAAAATACGCTCATTCAAATATTATACTATTACATGTATTATAATAACATGGACCAAGACTTTAGATTAAGGTACATCGTTTGAGGCTTTTGAATAATAATGATTAGGTACCTAAAGTATTAACCTAATAAATAAAAGTTTTACTTCCTTAACTTCAGTCACACATTGCTAGTACAGAAATACATTAAAGGCATTTTAAATGTGAAAGTGGAAGATCAGTTGAAGTAATAGAAACACTACATGTATGTTTTCGTGGTTGTTGAGACAGGAGGAATCATCGTAGTTGTACTGTTGG